>JADRCC010559882.1:0-10827 GCA_019843855.1 Hylomyscus alleni
TCAAGCTGTTAGACCTTCTCCTAGGCAATTAGAATAATAAAACCCAATTTAATGCCTTTCTCCTTCTAAGTTGCCAGATACATTTATAAACCACATGGCTTTCTCTGACTGGGATGATAAGTAAACTCAAGATAGCTCTAGTAGAAAATCCTAAAATGTTAATATTTAGAAAGAAATTATGATCATCTTCCTGAGATTGATTTAGGGAGACCAATGGATTCCCCTCCCCCCTACTTTGTGACTTCCTGAGGAAGGGGTGGCAAGGCCAGTAAGATAAGGTGAAATTGTTTCATTGATAGCATATTTAGGCAGCTGCAAAGAAACAATGTGAGGCTGAGTCCTGGAAGAACACTGACAGACGCAGTGTGGAGAGCTCAGATCCTTAAGCACCAGAACCGGTGGCTACCTACACAGCAGCTGAGGGTCTAAGCCAGGGATCCAGCAAATGCCTGTGCAGCCGCTTACTTCTTCATGTTTACATGCAACCCAGTTTATAAACAGAAAAAGCAACCACATCTGATCTCCAATTTGTGTCAACAAATTTAAAGTCTGGCACAAACACTTCAGGTTTAGAGATTCGTCAGAGGAAGAGAACTAAAGGGCAAAGGGCAAAGTGAAATTGCTCAGTTGGTGAACTGTCTATACTTGTTGGCTAGTGCCAACTCAAAGTCAGACTTGAGAAAGATGGCCATGCTGTGAGGTCTGCCCTTTTCACACTTGAATAGGGTTACTGAGTGTGACTTTGCATGGGCTGTGAAATCAGGCCCTGTAACAAGCCACTGAATGCCAAGAGGGTGCTGTTTATAGAAAACTCAGACAGGTTTGGGGACTGAGATAAGGAAGGGAGAGATGGTCAGGATTGATCCACGGGGCTCGGTCTCACTGAGGAATTCTGGGAGAGTACTAGGAGGCAGCCTTGAGTTAACTTGGACTAAGGGGAAAAGGATGTGGTTATTTGATCAACTTCTCCCTATTTGTTATTGGTTGAGGACTCTCCGTCATGTTAGCCTATCGAATGACTGGATTCCAGCCTCCAGAAGGACAACATCAAGGCACAGGTGTGGCATTAGGAACTCCTCTTGCACGGAGATGCCTCAGAGCAGGCGCAGTGGCTCTCTCACTGCCATGGCTAATGTGGACGTTTGTCTGAGAACCATCCTAGTATTTTCCAGATGAGCTAAATCCAGATAATGAACGAGGGGGAATACTCAGTATCTTAGTAATGTTGCAAATAGCTAGGTTGAAAAATCCTAAAGCTAGGAATAGTTTCTTCTATGTGAGAGTATGTGTGGTATATTTGGTTTTCTTGATGCATGCTCGGTTAGTACTCTGAGTGGCCCACCGTGGAATATCCCCTCGTTCCCATCAGTGGTCAAGGGAGCAGAGACAGGCAATGCTGCCCGGTGCCTTACGTGGTTGGTTTTCAGCATGGCTTCCTCCACACAGAGCTGGTTCTCTTGCAAGGTCTTCCCCTGTCTCTTGCAAACATCATGGAGATTCTTGATGTCCAGTTGCAGGCTCAAGAGCTTGCTGTTCAGGTTGTTGACGTCTCTGTCTCTCTCCCCAGCCTAGGCAGCCAGAAAAATAAAAGCATCAATTATGAACGACTGAGAAAACGCTTGCTTTCCTTCACTTAACGGGTTGACAGGGAGCCGAATACGCTGGAAATTTTGTTTATTGAGTCTGGGCTGTTATTACTCATCTTGGGTAACATTTACACAGGATCCATTTGTGAGGTGTCTTAGAGCCTTGCATTATTCAGACAATTACTTATTTATATTAATTAATCTTTGCCACACTGCGCTGGGTGCATCAGACAATTCCCCTGTTTTTTTTTTTTTTTTTTTTTTTTTTTTTTCCGAGAGGAAGTCAGTGCTTAGAATGATTCCAGGCACCCAGAGAACTGTCTATAAATATTAATGGTTCTGCCACTGATGAAATAAACATATCGAGATGTCAAATGAACTTGTCAGGACTACAGTGAATTAGTGATAGAGTTGATGAGGGATTCTGAGATCTCTTAACTTTCTCTGTCCATTAGCCAACCCCCTCTTGCCTATAAACCTAATGATTTTCTTTAATGGCGTTCACCAATGGGAGCAAAAGAGAAAGCTCAGGCCTGATCAGTAGGATCTCCTTGTCTTTGATTAGGAGTTAGAAGGGTTAGCTAATTGTTGCTAGGTCAGAATGAAAAGGAGTGACTGAGATCAAAACAGATGGGGTAGAGAGTAGGAACTTGGGAGGGGGAGGAGATTGGGTATCAAGCAATGGTGGATGGGTGGGCTCTCCATTGAGTATGGGTGGTGAGAATGTAAGAGGAATTTAGCAGGAAGCACTGTGGGAAGCTCTAGAGGGTTTCCTTCCTAGCCCTGTACTGCTCTCTGTCACATTCCTGAGGAAAGATGGAGGAAAGAGAAAAACTCCCAGGCAAACCAGCAAACCAGATCACACAAAGGTCTCTGACTGACGATGTTAGCCTGATTCTACTGGAGACCGCAGAGTCTAATTACATCCCAGAGCTCATCTTGATTAGTAGGAGTGAAAACTGAGCTGTCCAGCTCCATACTAGTGATGTCACTGGCCAAACACTGCACCGAGCCCTGTGAGCTCCCAAGTACTTCCAGCCCTCTGCTTTTAGAGGTGAAGTGACCTCAGTGGCCTTAAAGCAACTGTTTTAAGAGGAAGCCAGAGAAGGACACTCAGTAACGGGGCAGGGATGTGAGCCACCTTTCCAAAGCCTCGTAACTTAGAAGAGCCAGGGCTCACATTCCTTTTCACAGAGGAACCAAGGTTCTGCCGACCTATCACACTGACTTGGCTTCTGAAATACAGGAGCCACACGACACACATTCCCATGGGAACTTGAGACCTGAGGAGGCCATAGTAAATCAGGCATTTACTATGGACACTCCATCTAGGAGATCTCTGAACAGGCCAAGGTGGGCCAGAGGACAGAGTGTGGGAACCGGAACCACAATGTCAGAGAACCGGGAATCCACATGGTTCCCAGAAGCGCTGCTGTCTCAGCTGATTCACTTCATTTCCATTTAATACCTGCAGGGTTTTTTTTTTCTTCTTCTTCTTCTTCTTCTTCCCACTTTACAGTTTAATTAGGTTAACGGCATGGCTCTGTCATTAAAAGGATTTCATTATCTCAAAACTCTCCCTCCTCCTTTTTTTAGCTCATGCTCCTCACTCCTCACTTTCAGAAAAATAACAGTGGATGTCAACTGCCCCAAGCATGTAATTACCATTAAGACAATTACCGGGGACTCTCTTAAGATAATGCGTGTAGAGTGGTTTAAAGAAAAAAAAAAAAAAACTTGGCCTGTAGTCACTGTTTTCTAACTTGAAAACAGAATCCATGATCCCAACAGGAAGCAGCTGCTTCACCCTGAGTACTTTCAGTCTGAGGGATGGTGTGGAAACCCAGAGGGGCGCTGGATGCTCAGTCGATACAGAATCATCTGTATGATCTGTGAGGTAGGCGACAATGGCATATTTGTCTTACAGGAGAGTCTGAGACTGCTTTGCATGCCAGTGTCGATGTCGTCTTGTCTTGAGTTAAGGACTGTCTTCTCTGGTTGCTCTGAAGGAGCTACACCTGCTGAGGGCTCATTGATACAAAGCTAGTGAGACACAACTTGGGCTTCTCCAAGTCAATAGTTGAATGCACTCTCTCAAGCTAGTGAAAATACCTTTCTCCCTTCAGGCTGAGCTCCCACTGAATAGAAAGCCTGATGTCACCCCATTCTCCTCTACCATCAGGACCTCAGGGCTGGGCCTTCAGCTTCATCTAATTTGGATATTTAGGAACTGCTTGGAGTCTCTGAGGAAATGCCTTCATTCATAAAACAAGAGGGCCGGGATAAACCATCTTCCTTGGAAGGTTCTCTAAACCAGTTGAATAACAAATGTGTTTTGCTAGATGTCAGATGAAATTTGCCTCTAAAATAAAAATGTGACCATTCATTCCTAAACAGCAAATCATCACAGTTTCGAGGTATCAGAGCAAGAGTGAAGGCACACGCGGAGCAATGAGCTGCAACCCAGCATCCATTTTTAATGCAGTTAGTTATAAGAGGGGGCTGTGCTCAGAAACTCAAGAAAGGCGAGTTTTCATGGGGTCCTAATAAATCTAATTTCTTTCTAATACCTTGCTCAAGACATTAGCTGTGAACTATTTATAATCCTATGTACTTTTATAGAGAATGAATTCCAGGCAGATGCCTTCAGAGTATCAATATGCATTAGGTATAGATTTGAGTTGACGTTTCATCAATCATAGCTCTGTAACCAGTACTAGAGGTAGGAGATGAACCAAGGGTTTTAATGTTGACCCTTGGGTACCTCCTGATACCATCCTGGATCTGAAGTTGTTAGTGATAGCTGAAATAGCCAACTGCTGCAGCTAGGTAAGGTTTCATTTCCATAAGCTGTGGATCCAGATGCCCAGTTTTACCTGCCCAGAATAACATGACATTGGCCAAACTACCCACCCACAGGCAAAGTGGCGAGTGCTAATGCTGCAGTTACTTCCATGATCACGGTACTTATTGGAAATCCAGCTACTTAATGACGGTTGATTCTGTATTGATTAAATGAGCTCTTTGTCAATTATTATGCCTTCTCAAACATATATTTCAAGAGGGAAAGACAGTTTTTCCCTCTGAGTTTTAAAGGACTGACAAATTAGTGTCGCGTATGTTCTCAGGGAGAGCTGTGTCAAACGGAAGCTCATGACTCAGCAGCACTTGGAGAGCTAAGAGCACCTAAGATTCAAAATGGTGGCACTCTCGGGCTTTTAGGGATTTGAAGAAGGCGGCTTGGAAAAAATTGGAGTTGTAGTTCCTAAGGAAACGTATTCGAATGGTAAACCTGCTAACTGTCTCTGGGAAATTATTTGTCTAAGGAACAAAGGTCAGTTTTCAACAAATAATGGAAAACCACTTTTAACCATCGCCAATACCTCCAGGCATGCTGGCTGAGTGAGTGCTTTAAAGACACACGTGGTCTGTGACAGATACCAGCTCCCTGTGGAGCGTAGATGCTTTTTTATTGGTACTTTGTAGTTCCCTCCTGTTTGGAACCATCATGTCCTGAGGGGCTATTCTGCTAGAGGGGAGAGTCCAGGAGAACTGAGACCTTTACGTTGTTTACTTTTTGAACCTCCAGAACAATGTTAAATGAAAAAAAAAAACAAAACAATAGCCTAGAAAAATGTATACTAGGCCCTTGTTCCCAAGTAGAAGTAGCAGCATGTCCCATATGGCAGCAGTAACCCAGCAGGAAAGGAGCAGAAATGTTGGTTTTAGAAGCAGCTTACTTCTTGGCAGAAGCACACACCACTCGAGACATCTTTACACTTATCCCAATGGACTTTTTCCAGCCTATGGGGAACAATGAAGGAACATATACATAGAATTTGGCCAATACTTTACTATACAAAGCAGAAAACTCCATTTTATAGATCCCTACCAGATAAAGTGAAATGTTGGCAATAATAGGAAATGTCTGGGGCTGGAGAGATGGCTCAGTGGTTGAGAGCAGTGGCTACTCTTCCAGAGGTCCTGAGTTCAATTCCCAGCAACCACATGGTGGCTCACAACCTTCTGTAATGGGATCTGATGCCCTCTTCTGGCCTGCAGATGTATATGCAGCAGAGCACTCACATTAAATAAATAAACTTAAAAAAAAAATAGAATTTTTAGGTGCTTTTTGTACACAGTACTTGATAAAAACTACCTGGCAAGCACATGAAATACATGCTCATCATTTTTACTCTCCCTGAGGAGGCTCAGAGAGGGTAGGCAACGTGGCCCAGGTCACTCTGCTGTTAGATATGGACCCAGAGCTGCCGAGACTTGAACTGGGGCTCTTAAACCTACGTGCTGATGTCTGCTCTCCCCGTGGTGTTTTGTGATGCTTATACTGGAATTTGGAAGCATGGAGCTTTGAAGCAATCTCCTTCAACAAAGAGTCACCTTGACGCATGCAGGTAGTTGGGAGCCTTACCTCATCTTTCAGTCCCTTGGCAGTTCGTAATTCTCCTTTAAGCTTTAGCATTTTTGTAAACCTGAAAAAGTTCAAGTGTTTAAGATGGGAAAAGCATAAATGAGCCCAACCCCTTAAAGGACTTCTCCCAACTAGATCTGGGTCCTCCACAGAGGAGTTGGGAAAAAAATCCCCTAAACTGTTAACAATATCCCAACTTTCCTGTCCATCTGTCTGTGTTTTCACATGGGTCAAAACTTTTGTGAGGGAGGCAGGGCCATAGTTTTACATCTTTCCCAGATAACCACTATGTGGTAGGCCAAAAAGTTCCCAAATTTACTGTTCTAGGGAAGAAAAAGGGCCGAGCTGTACTTTCTTTCTAGATGTCTGTGGGTCAGATATTGTTAAGACTTTTACCACACAGGATGTACGTGACCTATTCCCATAGTAACTTGAGGGTTGGGGGGCGGGGCAAGAAGTACTAATATCCCCATCACCTAGAGAAGGATGGAAACTTTGGCCCAGAGAGGTTAAGTAGCTTACCCAACATCACAAAGGCTCTCTTACTACTCCATGAAGCGTGCCCGCTCATTTTACCACTATGACCACGAAATGTCCAATGATAGGACTTGTTTTTGAAGCACAGCTTGCCATGGTAGGGATGATAAAGGCAGAAATCTTGTAAAGTGCTGAGAATTATCTCGATTAAAAAGCTTCCAGTGAAACCAAAGATGGCCGCACATGTACTGGTGTGTAAGTACAGGATGATGCGGTTGAGGTCACAATGCACTGGGCTTACTAAAATAATCTCAATCATATGTTCGTAACTATAGGGCTGGAGGGATTTTCCCCCAAGCACTTACCTGCAGAATGGTTCCAAGAATGAGAAGCCACCAAATGCTCATTCTTTGTAATAAGCTACATCCCCCATCTTGTAATAAGCCAAGAAGAAAGAATGGCTATGAGGTATGGAACTTGGAATGTTTTATGGAGCTGCATTCTGTTTTTCTGCATTCTGGGTCCTCTTACATCTTCATGCACAGAGATGCATCATGGGAATGATGACCTCACTCCACCTTCCCTGGTAAGGCTAAGTTGGGTGATTTCACACCAACCAACCAACCCCAACTCTCAACGGCTTAAAACAAGAAGGCTTACCTTTCGCTCGGGCTACAGGTGCTTTGTGAATCGTGTGGAACTCTGCCCCACGTTGTCCTTACTTGGCTTCTTATTTTCCTCAGTTTAGTGGAACCCCTATTATCTAACATGTGGTCTGTTGCCATGATGGCAGACAGGTAACATGGTGACGTATATACTGGTTTGTTGCCATGATGGCAGACAGGTAACATGGTGACATATATACTGGTCCATAAAGTGGAAGCGGATCATTTCACTTCTACTCACCATTCCCTGGCCCAAACAAATTCCATGACCACACCTAACTTCCTTTGATCTCCAAGGGGGATATTAGCAAACATCACAAATAATTTCCACACTAGGCAAGCCAAAAAAGATTAAAACCGTGTGAGTCGTGTCCCATCAGAAGGCCTCATCTCTCTGAGCCCTCAACTTTGCCTCTGGAGATAAAGATGCTGTAGGAAGTGACTTGTCTGGTCCGCCCTCACTCTCAACTTCACCTTACTGCTCTGTCTTGACAGGAACCTTCATTTGGTAGGAACTATAAACTTGGTCTGAGCATCACAGACTGAAAAATGTGTTCTCGAGAATGACGTCTCTCTTCGGGAAAGTCCACCCTCACGAATACTTTCCTAGATTGCCTTCACCTCAAAGAGTATTTCGAAGGGAAATTAGAAGGCGTTGGTTTCATTATTCCCTTGAAAAATACCGGACTGTAGCAATTAAAAGATCAGAGGAAACAATAATGGAATTTTGTCCCACAAGGAAGACACAGGACTCCCGTGAGTCATTTGCCGGAACGGTGGCAGGCAGTTTGGGAGTACTTACGGTTGAGAGGAAGGGTTGTGTGGTACATTCTAGAGGCACTTGATGTAATGTTTGCTAGGTAGATAAGAGACAACACAGAGGGAGGTTCCGTACTCCAGAAGTAATCACCTGGAACTTTCACAACGCCCTTTTAGGCGAATGACTGACAAACATTTTATGCAGAAGGAGAGTCATCCCAGAGGAAATAGGATTCTCTACCGGATCCCTGGTTACCGCTCTTTTGGACCTAAGACTTTGTCAATGTCATCTTTTCTCAAGCCCCTGGCTTCGTGTCTTTGTCTCTTGTGTCTCTCTTGAGTCCATCGCTTCTTCATGCCTCGTCTGTTACGTTCACCCAGGGAAATGTTTTCTCCTTTTCAAAGTCTTGGCATCTGTTCTAAGTGTTTTTTCTTGGTGACAGCTGTGCCCAAGGGTAAAAGCAGTTGTCATGCAAACCTGATGACTGGTGTTTGGTCCCTGGAACCCATGTTAAGAAAGAAAACAGCTGGATATAGGGGTGCCCATCTGCAATCCCAGGATGCCTATGGTTAGGTAAGACAGCTGGAAGCTTCTGGAGCAGCTAGCTGGGAGCATGCTACAAGAGAAACAAGAGAAACCCTGTCTCAACAAGTAGAAGGTAAAGCCTGACCAAAAACCAGAGGTTGTCTTGGGTCCTCTACACACATGGCATGGCATGCATGCATATATATATGAACATGTAGTTTCATGCACACATATATACACACATGCACACACAAATAAATAAAACCTTACATATTCTAGTCATGCTTGGTTCCCCCATCAGCCCTTTCTCAGAGCACTAATATATGCATGCAAGAAACAATACTTTCTCCCACTTGGGAGTCAGCTATGAACTCAGATAGAAAAGGAAAAAAAAATCTAGTTTTCATGATATAGTCTCTTTATTATGCTCCATTCCACCACACAACAGAAACACAGTTTTAGTTATTTCTAAGGAAGTTATTTTTTTAAAAAAGATTATTTTTAAAATAATTTATTTTTTAAAAAATAATTATTTTTTTAAAAAGATTTATTTATTTTTATGTGTATGAGTACACTGTAGCTGTACAGATGGCTGTGAGCCATCATGTGGCTGCTGGGAATTGAACTCAGGACTTCCACTGGCTTCAGCCCTGCTGGCTTCGGCCCTGCTCGCTCCAGCGGAATACACTTTAGCTGTCTTCAGACGTACCAGAAGAGGGCGTCAGATCTCATCACGGATGGTTGTGAGCCACCATGTAGTTGCTGGGATTCGAACTCAGGACTTCCGGAAGAGCAGTCAGTGCTCTTACCCACTGGGCCATCTCGCCAGCCCCCAGAAAGTATCATTATTATCAGGTAAAAATTAAATCATATTTAAAACCTTTTAAAAGTCTCTTTGGAGTGTGCCTAAATTCTTGGGTTCTATAATGATGGGGGTTGCGGCTTCTGGTTCATGGCCATGGGTTTCTCTTAGCTATAGTGTGCCGCACTGCCTTCATCTGGGGCAACATGTTACGTGTATTACATCTTCCTTTCCTATGGCTTTGAGTCACTTGGTATCATCTCACTCTTGGAGGCTCATGTTCTATGATTTTGACATATATAAATATTTGATATGTGTATACATTTCATACATACATACATACATACATACATATATATGTACACATATATACATACATATTCTAGGTCTCTCAGCTACCCAGCTTGTGGGTACTGGCCCCTTCAGGCTGCATCAAGGGTGGGCTCCCTCTTGTGGTATGGGTCTCAAGCTGGAACAGTCATTGGTTGGCCACTCCCACAATTTCTGCACTATCTTTACCCCAGCACATCTTGCAGGCAGGCAGGACAAATGGTAGGTTGAAGGTTTTATGGCTGGGTTGGTGTCCCAGTCTCTCCACTGGAAATCTTGCCTGGTTACAGGAGATGGCCAGTTTGGGCTGGGTATCCCCCATTGCTAGGAGTCTTAGCTAGGGTAACCATTATAGATTCCTGGGAGTTTCCATTGTCCTAGGTTTCTATCTCATGCCCAAGATGCCCCCATGAAACTAAACAGCTTCTGTAAGGCAAAGAACACCATCAGTAGGACAAAATGGCAGCCTACAGAATGGAAAAAGATCTTTACCAACCCCACATCTGACAGAGGGCTAATTTTCAAAACAGGTAAAGAACTCAAGAAAGTAGACATCAACAAACCAAATAATCCAATTGAAAAATAGGATCCAAATCTAAACAGAGTCTTCTCAACAGAGGACTCTCAAATGGCCAAGAAAAACTTAAATATTCAACATCCTTAGCCATCAGGGAAATGCAAATCAAAACGACTCTGAGATTCCATCTTATACCTGTAGGAATGGCTTAGGTCAAAAACTCAAGTGACAGCTTCTGCGGTCAAGGATGTGGAGCATGGGAATACTCCTCTATTGCTGATGGGAGTGCAAAATTTGGGAAATCAATATGGCAGTTTCTCCAAAAATTGGGAATCAATCCACCTCAAGACCCAGCTCTCCCACTCCTGGGCGTATACCCAAGGACGTTCTACCCTAGCACAGGGACACTTGCTCCGCTCTGCTCATAGCAGCCTTATTCATAAAAACTAGAACCTGGAAACAACCTAGATGGCCCTCAAATGGAGAACGGGTAAAGAAAATGTGACACGTTTACACAATGGCATACTACTCAGGTGTTAAAAAAAATAGCAACAGGAACTTTTCAGGCAAATGAGTGGAACTGGAAAAAAAATTATCCCAAGTAAGGTTATCCAGGCCCAGGAAGACAAACATGGGATGTACTCACTTATAAGTAGATCTTAGCTGTTACTATGCTATGCTATAACTGTAGATGCAGAGAAACTAAGAAGCAAGAAGGGCTGGGAGGTGGGGCTGG
>JADRCC010559885.1:0-12544 GCA_019843855.1 Hylomyscus alleni
TCGATGAATTAGCAGGAAACAGGCTCTCAGTTTTAGACTCAAGAAAAGGAGCTTCTCGATAGGAGGCTACACTCGGAAGGATACATAGAGCTCTGGTAAGCACTCTCTAGCTGAACCTTGAATTCAACTTCCTGAGACCTGAAGCCAGCTAAGCAAGCAGAGACTTCTAACTCATGGAACTACAATCCATGGCATGCAGGTTGCTTTAGTATATCAGTGGAAACATTGTTTCATAATAGAAAGAAAATATGGTGTTGTTACAGAAACTTAAGAACAAGGCAGATGAAAGAGAAAGATTCCAGACTTCTGGGAAACTGGGAAAGCAACTGAGTCTTCCACAAAGGAACTCATGGTTTCTCTTTCAATTCTTTATAAGCCCACAGTTCAGGTCCACAGGTTCTCTGAACACTCAGTCATCACTGAGCCTCCAGGAACACATTGTGTTAGCATGAGCGGTGGCTCACAATGGAAAGGCAGCAATCATCCATACGTTTACATTTTGATGTTTTCTTTTATTAGATTCTCTCTTGGTTATATAATCCAATTTAGAAGGGGCACCCAAGTTCTTGTGAAATTTTCCTAAAATTATATATTCTGGCTTCCAAATACTTGAGCTGTGGAAGACAAATTGCTGGCAGATTGGAAATTCCCTTTAGTATGTGTGTGTATTTGTGTCTCTCAAATAACTTTCCTTTTAATTTGCTGACATTTCTGCTTTTTGTGGAATCATAGGAAGAGCTGCGAGTGTTTCAGATGTCTGAGAATTAACAAATCATTTTCTACTGCTTCTTATTCTACTTTGAGAAAATTTTAGTGTAATAACTACACTGTACTTTCCAAAGAAAACTTAATAATCCATGCCCCACCTCTATGAAGTAAATAAATAATTCCATTATTAGATAATGGAAACAAAGTAGGGTGTTCCTCAAGGGAAAAAAAATAGAACCAAACTTTATGTCACATCTTTGTTTTGCAATGTTTTGTTGTATAGTCCGCCAAATGCTGCCTGGGCATTCTTGACACTCAAGACTGACAACCAAAATAACTTAGGAATCTACGTACAGCAGCATGACTGCACTCCCTTTGTCTACTGGACACTGTCTCTTACCCTATTTGGTTTTCCATAGGTTCTAACTGGGACCCCCGTTACCGTGGAGCAAATTAAAAAGAGACCTCCCTGTTCTCTCATCAGTGTCCTATACAGGCTGGCAGAGACTCCAAAGCAGAAGCATTTCTGTGAGCAGCAGGTTCCTAACTTAAAAATTACTCCTAGAAGAAGATGCAGTAGGTCGCCCTGTGTGAGTTCCCTTCCTGCCGAATACATTAGATTCCTATTTACTTATGATTTAAAAATACCCTGAACAGATCAACTAACACTGCACATAAATACATAATAATGGGCGAAGTGAAACCAAGAAAGTACTCACTTCAAAAAGAAGGAGGAAATTAAGCAACACTTTAGTTCTAATAGTGATTTTCCCAGTTATTATTAATGTGAAAACACTGATTTTAAAAAAATCAGATGTATAAATCAGTTTTATTAATAATTCTTTTATACAAATAAGCTATATCAAGACTTCATCCCACTTTTTAGTTTTTATTACACTTGTGTGTATATGGATATATATATATTTAAATACTACCACCCCTAAATCTTTTAAGTCGCTATGAACATTTAAGTCCACATTAAGGAGTATACTTTTATTTACCTACATTTAGCTTAAACACATTGATCTCCAAGTCTTATAAGTATTTAATTCCTCATATTCAGACAATTAGATTTTTCCCACCACAAAAGAACCCAGAACACAGGAAAAACAAACACAAAATTCTCAGGAGTCTTGTACCTATAACAGTCATGTTTCTATATATGTTAGCTTGGAAAGGATGTGGTTGGGGACTGTGAAAAGTTTTACCATGTTTGGAAAAATATAGCTTATCTTGTTGATTTGTTTGACTGATGCCCTATTAAGAGAGGTATTGCATCGCTGGAAGTATAACATCTCTAATTATTCAGAGCTTCCCCATTCTAAGTATCATATTAATAAGAACCTTGGAATCACATGGAAAATTCCACCAAAATTTTACCTACTGGATGCATATTTTAAAAGGAAATTAGTACACTTTATTATTAAAACTTTAGGTAGGCGGTAGGTATAATTTTCTCCAAAGCCTGACTCCCACTGAGCAGCTTCTTTCTGCCTTGTAAGAAGTGTGAGTCAACCTGTGGATGAACTGTTCTTTTCCATTTATCATCAAGTTTGTATATGGATGATTTTGATTTGGGTGAAGTTCAGGAAACAAGTGGCAGAAAGTTTGTTTTGTTAAAAGAAGTTTTTATATTATGTCCTGACCCATATAATGTACCTAGAATTTCCATTTCAATCAGATTCTAAAATCATTATAACTATAATTGCATTTAACTTTTGTGAGAATTACCTAATGTGATCAGAGGCTGGAGTAAAGGAAACCAGCACTTTTTATAGCTATCTGGACAAGGCTGAATGTAGAATAAATTTTTTCCAATAATGTTTCTCATCTCTGTTTTCACAGGGACAAACTGCTGATATGTTTAGGAATTCATAATGAAGAATTAGCCTAGAACTCTTAAATAATACCTTTAAAAATGTACTAATTCATTCTTACTGGAGATATGCAAAAATCACCTACTTTTATATGTAATGAGTACCATTTACCCTTTTAATAGCCCTTCACGGTACTTCTATGATTTAGGGGACATCATAAGACAAACTCCCATCCTTTTAGCACTTATAAATGATCCCTTAACAACAAAACAAAGTGTCTTTCTTGTCTTTGGTAACTATTTGTCTTCTGTTGTTTTAGTCTCTTCTTTATTTTCAAATTATAGGGATGCATATCCCATTTTTAAAAACAATACCATTATCTGATATTGACAGTTCCTCCATATTTTACTTCAGTTTCTCTGGAGAGAGGACACATAGATTAGATGCATGCAAGCCTGTGATCTTATACCCGGCAATGCTTATCTCTGTGATTTTCAATCTTAGTTTTAGAGTTACTGATCAAGTAAATCTGCCCAAATATAATTTAGAATATTACTTAGCTTTGGTTTTTGAAAACACTATAATCATTTATTTTCTCCAAGATTGATACAAATTTACTGAAAATGAATATGAGACCTAAGTTGTTTGCTAGCTTTTTATATTTTTAATGTAAAATTTGAAGTATCATTGTTGTGTAGAAAACTTTGTTGATAGTATTTCTTTTAGAAAGACCTCTGACTTAGAGAGAAAATTGCTTCAAATTCTGACTCAGTCTTGCCAAAGTTTGCTAACTACAGATAAAGGTGCTGTTCATGGGAAGCCTAACATTATGTCAGGTATTCCTTCCAGCAGTTTACGAAAGCCCACATTTAGCAAATTTAGGACTTGGTTCAAGAGTTCTGGCTCCAAAGACATTGGCTTCATACCTTATATTTACAAGTCAATATGCCCAAACCTGTAGTTTTACTGTCCTAACAGGTCGAAAAACAACCTTAACTTAGTATTTCTACAATTGAAAGCGTGCAGGTAAATAGGTAAAAAGTAAGCCATGGAGTGTTGGTTAACTGGAACATTTGAAAGACAATGACAGGGCTTTGTATTATTGGCTAGACTATATAGATTAGCTCAAGATTACCAAGATCACCCCAAATGGATATAGTAATAGAAAAGTGTGATAATGAGGTTATTGGAATTATTTGGTAGATTATGAAAAGAAGGAAGGAAAGAAAAAAATGAATGAATGAACAAATGAATGAACTAAAGAGGAGTAAAGAAGGCTGAACTAAAGAGGAATAAAGAAGGCAGCATATGCTCACTTGGAGAAATGACTTTAAACAGTCTCACCTAATCACGAATCTACTATTTCATTTATTTAAAATATATTCCAACTACATTTGCCCTCCCTCCACCCCTCCCTGCACACTACCAAATTCTCTCTCCTCTATACCCACTCCTTTTCTATTTCCCTTCAGAAAACAGCAGGCCTCACAGGGACACCAACTGAACATGGCATAACAAGTTATGATAAAACTCTAGGCACATAACCTCATATTGAAGCTGGATGAAGAAACCCAGTAAGACAAAAAGGCCCCATGAGCAGGCAAAAGAATCAGAGAAACCTCTCATTCCCACTCCCACTCCTACTGTCAGGGTTCCCACAAGAACACTAAGCTCAGACCTACACAGCTCTGTGATTGTCACTTCAGTCTCTGTGAACCCCTATGAGCCCTGCTTCACTGTTCATCATATTTGAAATCACATTCATCGTTCATCTACACAGAGGTCTCAAGAATGTCAGGCCTCCCCTTCCTTTGTGAATCTCCATTTTTAGCACCTATCCTACAGGTTGAATCTTGGCTAAGCTTATTCTTTCACATCTTGCATATGCAGGATATAAGATGTTACGTTGGAGACACCAAACTTAAGCCAGTCTATTCGAAAGAGAATACTTCTAGGCTCTATGTCTGTCACTAAGGGATAGTAAAAAATGTGAAGCCTCAGAGTCACTAGCAGTGTTTCCAGGCTGTCTTATAGAGTTAACCCATGCCCTGGATCTCAGGTCACCCATCACTGTGCTGTAATTTCATTCTCACTCCATTCCTGAAGTAGACTTGAAAGTTGAAACAGTAAGTCAATATTTGAGTAGAAGGGCCATCCCTTCCTATCTCACCAATTTCCCCTTCCTCTGGGTGCCCTCAGCTTTGATATTTGTCCTCTAAATTGTGGTTGGGACTGGAGCGATGATGCAGTAGTTATGAGCACTGCTCTTCAAAAGTATCAGGGTTCAATCACTAGCACCAGCATAGCAGTTCACAACCTTCCCTAACTCCAGGTCCAGGTGATCCAATAATTTCTTTTGTCATTTAGAGGAACCAGGAATGCATATGGTGTAGAGAGAAAAACACAAATAAAATCACTCTTACACATAAAACAAAAATAAATTAATATGTTTTAAAAGTAAAACCCAGAGCCTTATATATCCTATAGTAAAAAAAAAAAAAAAAAAAAATCAATGACAGGCAGACATTCCAACCCTGGATGTAAGAGAAATGAAAACATTTTGCCACTTCTTACCCTAACTAACAGCATGTAGTAGGTAATAAGGACCCATATCAAGGGGACATTCATGGTTCTCTGCAGAGGACAACACTATTTTTGCAATATAAAGCTTTCATATTTGCCCCACAGTTTGATATCAGCCTACTCCATAAGACACAGACAAAAGTGTAGATAAAAGAGAATTGCTATGGGCCTGGCTTTGATGAGAGTAGCAAGAAACACAAAGGCAATTAGAAAATATAACCTATTACCGTGCTTAGGAGGGCAGCTGAATAAGTTTAATAAGAACTGACCAATCTGCAGCACCAAGACTGGCCATCATTTCAAACATTTTTTATTGCTTTTGCAGTGATTTTTATTTCAAACATTTTATTTGCTTCCTGCTATCTACCTGGGGATTTTGCTCTTATACATAAGCAAATGAAAACTGATATGTGTACATATATTGCTTAGCTTTTTGATGGATTTTATTGCAATTAATTATCTTGTAAAATTTCTGATCATACTGCATTATAGACCTCTGTCTATTTGCTATAACCCCTGGAGTCTTTAGGAAATTGGCACAATGTTTATTCCCATTTCTCTAAGTCCAAAGATCATCTGTTAGTTTGCTAAGAGCCAAGAATCTGTAACAGAGTTCCTCATGTGAGTGTGCCTCCCCATATAGAATCAAGAAGTTGATATATTTCTTAAGAAAAATTGGATTTTATATTCTCTAATGAAGCTGGCATTTCAAAGAGATGGGGAGTGAAATTTTTCATGTTACTTTTTTGTCTAAAATGTGTTATTTTTCTCATAAATTAACCACATGTTTATCTTAGAGTGCTTACTTTTTACTTAATTATACAAATAAAAGTGTTAAGTCTCATTAATTGTGGCATTTACCCATGGGACTCATTTTAACTAAGTCTGGAGTTAACATAATGCATAAAATGCATCATAGTAACAAATAAAATTAGAATATAGCTCAAAATTTATCTTTCCAATCTCAGTTCTAATTCTGTTTATACACAAAATGTCTGATGGCCAGAAACTAATTGAAAATGAGATTGAAATAGGAGGGGAAGGAAAAATGAAATCAGCAGTCAAGATCTATTTTTTTTTTACACTTCATCATACCATACAGACACGTGCTCCACCATGTTCATAGCAGCCTTATTTGTAACAACCAGAAGCTGGAAACAACCCAGATGTCCCTCCACATGGATACAGAAAATGTTGTTCATTTACACAAAGGAATACTACTATTCATCTATTGAAAACAAATATATCATGAAATTTGCAGGCAAATGGATGGAACTAGAAAGTATCATCCTGAGTGAGGTAACTCAGACTCAAAAAGACATACATAGTATGTACTGACCGATTAGTGGATATTAGCCAAAATGTACATATTACCTAGGATACAGTCCATAGACCATAAGAAGTGTAAAAAGTAGAAAGGTCAAAGTAAGAATGTTTCAATTCCACTTAGAATAGGGAAGGAAATAATCACTGGGAGACAGAGGGGAGGAGGTACTTGGGTGGAATAGGGAAGAAGGAGGGGAAAAGGAAACAAATTACAGTGTGTAGCAGAGGGTTGGGGGACAGGAGAGAAGCCCAGAGAATCAAGAGAATGAATAAGCAGCATTGTTGGTGGGAGGTGGGGGGACTCTCTAAAAAGTACCAGAGACTCGGAGGTGAGAGACTCTAATAACTCAGTGAGGGTGACCTTAGTCAAAATGCCCAACACTGGGGAGAGGGAACTCAAAGAGTATACCTCCAGTAGATAGAGAAGGTCTCAAGTGGAAGGACAGAGTTACTAACCCACAGTCAGAATTTCTGATCCAGAACTGTTCCTGTCTAAAAGAATTGCTGGGACAAAAAATGTAGAAGAGATTGAAGGAAAGCTCATCCAACTTGGGATCCATCTCATGGGAGGGCACTAAGGCCTGACACTATTACTGATGCTATGATGTGCTTACAAAGGAGAGCCTGGTGTTCTGAGAGGCTCTAAACCAGCTGACTGAGACAGAAGCAGATACTTACACTCAACCACTGAACTGAACTCGAGGACCCCTATGGTTGAATTAGGTGAATGACTGAATAAGCTGAAGGGAGAGCAGACCCATAGGAAGACCAGCAATCTCAACTTACCCAGACCCCAGGGATCTCTCAGAGACTGAGCCATCAAGCAGGAGTACACAAAGGCCTCTCTGAGACCCCTGGCACAAATACAGCAGAGGTCAGGCCTTAGTGGGAGAAAGGTTAGGGACGTGAGGCCCCCGGAAAGGGGGAGGCCTGGTAGGAGGGATCGACCTCTCAGAGGCTAAGGGGAGGAGAAGTGGGATGAGGAACAGTGGAAAAGAGGACCGAGATGGGGGGAAATCACTGGAATGTAAATAAGCAGACAAGATCTTTGAAGGACAACATCGGACAAAGCTCAAAAGTGATGAAATGGGAAAGCCAGAAGCATATGGGAGTTTATCACATAGAGCACTGGAGGTCACTGTGACCTGAGAGAAAGGATTCATCCTGAAATTTCTGGAACCAATGTCAGAGGAGAGTCATGGAGAGCAAGAATGGGTGTTGTGCAAGAATGGAGGTTGAAACATTGGATTTCATCACCTTAAGATGTCAGTATTTTCTGCTCCAAATCTCTCATTGTTGTTAAACAGATAATATAACCATTGACTTGCAAATTAGAGCCATCATCTCAAATGGTTATTGTGGAAATGATCTGATACATATGAAATGGATTTTCTCAGATTTTTTCCAAGACGCTAAAGTACTCACCATACCACCTTCATCACCTTTTACTCAGAAAAGGCCTCAGTCTATTCACCAATGATGCTCTCTGCATGCATTGATTTATAAACTCTCCACCCAAAATCTCAACAATTTACAAATGTAGTTAGATATCTATATATGAAATATCTCATGTTGGAAAAGATACCCAAGTGTTATGGGAGAAATACCCAAGGTGAATTATATTTTGTATTCTTCTGATCTAAGCCACACAATAAAAGAAATGGAAGGATGTATGACTCTATGAGCTGCTGAGCTACAATGCTAGTTACATGAAATTGATTAGTATACATTCTGGCCAACTGCATGGTGTGTGCCATGTTGATCCAAATGCCATCAACAAGGCAATATCTTCCTGTAGTTGGTGTTGTAATGAGGAAAGGAAGAAAGAATATGTATTATATATCTGTATTATATATAAATATATATTATGAACAGCTTATAAAAATTAGTGATATTGGAAGTGATGATACCCTCTTTTTTAACAAGATTTACTGTGTGTGTCTGTGTATGTATGTGTGTGTGTGTGTGTGTGTGTGTGTGTGTGTGTGTGTGTGTGTGTGTGTGTTTTAGAGATGGGGTCAGGAAGGCACCCAGGCATACATATAGAAATCAAGAGGCAACTTGAATGAGTCATTTTTCTCCTTCTACCATCCCTTTAATTCGAGGGATCAAACTCAGCTCATTAGGTTTGGCAGCAAGCACTTTTGCCCAGTAAACCATCATACAAGTCCTAGTGGTGATATCTTCAGCAAAAGAGAGGAGGCAGATAAAATGATCTGGATAGTCAAAAGGGTAAAGTTGATGAACACATCATTCAGCAAAGTAAAACTGTAAAGGTGACCTTTGGTCAGACACTAGGAGAGTCAGGAATTAAGGCAGATGACATAGCACAATCTAATGGTATCTGATTCAAAGTAATTGCAAAAGTCCTAAGACAGATATATGAATACTGTGTTCAATTAATTAAATGAGGTGGGGGGAGTGTGGCAAGAGCAGAGGGACAGATGTAGGGAGATGATTGAAAATCTCCAAGGGTAACACGAAGTCATATCAGGGGAACCTTTTAAAACAGGTTGAAGTTCTGAGTCTGATCCAGGTAGGTTTTCTAAGCTGCCAAAAGGTTAGGAGTATTAGAGGTGTGAGAACCTGTGCTCCAAGAGTCACATGTACACATTACTATATTGGTATAGTTGTGCCAAGGCAAAAGATGACTCTTATGACTGAAAGTTTCCCATCCTACAGCTGAGTGACTTAATCTAGGTTTTGGGCTTGATTAGAGTTCCAGTTTCTCATCATTGTATAACCATATGGCTCCCACTATAAGGAGCCACATTTCAGCCTTCATTTCAGAAAGATGGTACCAATTCTAGAATGTTGCGATTTCAGCAAGAGAAAGGGAATAAAATGCATAACATTGAAGAAGATGAAGGCAAAAATCCTTGGGGAAAAAAAAGCAAGTCACAGGTAATCAAATAATGAAAAATAAAGAGGAATGATTCCAGGTGAGCCAAGGAAACAATGGGTCAGAGGAGACTTTCTGAGACATGTAGGAAAACAAAAACAAAAACAGGAAAGATTAAACCTTGCTTTGAAGGAGCTTGAAGAAATTTAAAGAACCTTCAATAAGCATGGGTCTCAGGTGACTGTTCTGATTACTCTATCCCTGAAGAAATTCCTCTTACAGTAAGCATTACCTTCTCTCTCCTGTGGCCTTTCTGCTGCTGATGTGTAGCATTACTTTGTCAGTTGGACTCTGCTTTACTGCTTTACTGTTACTAGGTACTAACATTGCACTCATTTGGGAAGAATGGTGAAGAATAACATGTTCTTCCTTTAAGAAACATGATTAGGCAACAATACCTCTACTTTTTTTCTCTTTTGAAAATAAAGAAAAGGAAAGTGATGCACTATGTCTTCACAAAAGTTAGTTAAATTTGATTAGGTCTGCAAAAGAGCCATTGCATTTCAAAAAATGAAAAAGACATTGACTGAGATGTTAGGAAGAGATACTCACTTTAAAGATGCCAGTAACACATAGGAAACAATAAATAATAATCACTTTGTCTATTTGCCTATCTGCTGAGATATAGCTAATGGTACAAATCAGGTTGTATTCAAAAGGGAATTATAGCAGTTTCAAAATTCAGTGTTGTAGAAATCCCAAAGATTCTTCATTCATAAAACACTGAATGATGATTTTAGACTGGTCTTGGGTGGTGCTGTTAAAACTGACAATCATGGTAACCATATTCATTGAGCTCACTGGAATACAGTGAAGAAAGACAGAGACAAAATGAAAATAGTGTAAGTCTGACTTGCAAATGCTTTGTAAATTAAGATAGATCTGATAAAGTTATCGTAAATTGAAAATATTTTAATTAAAAAAATCCTTTAAATGTACCTCACCTGCTCCAAACTATCATTTTGGGGTATAGTCAATTGTGAAGTTTCAGGTATAAATTCTCATGATTAGATGATAGAATATGACTTGTGCTTTGCTGCCATGGCTAGCATTAAGAATGTCATTCTGTTCAACTCTTTAGTCCTGGCAAATTTATTATTTGGTAATATATCAAATATTTATATGTTTATATCAAATGCATATGCCTTTTGGAGCATCATAGAATTGAAATTCAAAAATTGAAACATAGTAGATCAAAGTCCATCAATGTAGTATAAAACAAAAGCTATATGCTCATTTAAAAATATATGTAATAGTTATGAATTTCTGAATATGTGACTACCAAAGGGGTCATGACCTATCCACAGGTTGAGAACCATTGGTCTAGAGATGATCAGGTTCTCAAATATACAAAACCAGCAACAGCCTTGCCAGTATTTAATTAGGATAAGGAAATGACAGAAAAAAGTGCCATTGATGTGAGCAGGAATCAAATCACTTGGCCCATAAAATGAAGTTACATTCTCAATGAGAAATCTCAATGAGAAGCCCTTGGAAGATGTCCTGGGGAGACTCATACACAATTTTGTATTATAAAACCTATTTCCAATCCTACAGCTGAGTGACTTAATCTGAGTTTTGGGCTTGATTAGAGTTCTAGTTTCCCATCATTGTATAACCATGTGGTTCCCACAATAAGGAGCCACATTTCAGTCTTCATTTCAGAAAGATGGCACCAATTCTAGAATGTTGTAATTTCAGCAAGAGAAAGGGAATAAAATGCATAACATTGTTCTTACTAAACATTTCATATCAAGTACCCTGAGTTAATGGTATGTATGCAATAAACTTGGTACAGTTGAGAAATTAAAGGAAGTAGAAGAGTAGCAAAGATGGAAGAAAAGAAATGAGTGAGGAAGATCTTCATTTTTCTAAACAGTGGTGATAATGAAGACAAATGGATGCACTATGCAGAAGGAAGTAGGTGCAGCTTTGAAGTACCAAGGAGGCATTAGTGGCAAAGCTGGTTGTGATTTTTGATTTGAGCAGTGTCTGGAGGATGAAGCCGTTTGAGAGAAAGAAGTTGAAGAAATTCACGAGCTTGGTAAAATACTTTGTGTGTACAATTAACATGGTAAATAATAAATCAGGTAAAATTTGAAGTCAACTTTGGCTTCAACCTGTGTGTGGGTTGTGACCCCTTTGGGAGTCACATATCAGATATCCTGTATGTCAAATATTTATATATGATTCATAGCAAAAGCAAAATTAGTTATGGGTAATGATCATGCTACATAGTACTGGATATGTATAAGTTCAAAAGGACTTGGTTTTGAAAACAAATAGTGAATATATTAGTTAATACAGGAGGCACTTTTTCAAATTTTCCAATGGGTAGGAAGTGCTGTCTTCAGAAACTCACTTGTACAATAACTGTGCTTACAAGATTTTCTGTTGCTTTTGTCAGGAGATAGCAAGAATTCCACAGCTAAATAACAGTGCCATCCTCAGCATCAGCAAACTTGTTAATAACCCAGTTATTATGCCATTGTGCTGGATGTGAAAAAGTCTGGATGTTCACATATTTGTATATTCACTCGTGAGAACATTTTCATGAAAATTTTGTTTTAAATTTCTTTTTTTTCAGCCTGAAGAATGTGTAAATGAGCAGCAATTCTTAAAAGCCCAAGTTTTGAAGATATGAACGTTTTCCTCTCCTTTCCTCCCTTCTCCTCTCCTCTTTCATATTCTTTTTGTTTGGTTTGGTTTTCTTCTTTGCAGCAGAGTTTCTCTGTTTAGTCCTGGCTTTCTTAGAACTCACTTTGTAGACCAACCTGCCCTGAAACTCAGAAGTCCACCTGCCTCTGCCTCCCACATGGTGGGAAAAAAGGCTCGCATTACCACTCCCAACTCAAAGAGAGAATTTCAACAAGTAAGTGCAATTTTCTCTTTATAATTTTGTACATCTCTTGCTGAGTTTGAGCTTTTTAAAACTATAATGACTTTGTAAGCTTCCTAGAGAGGTCACAGCAGAGGAAAATTATGGGAACCAGCACCCTAAAGCTCACTCAGGAAAAGTAAATGCTATGAACATGTATTATAAAAATTGAATTTTGTAAGTAATATAAAGACTAAGGTAACTAAGCTGTCTGTTGGCACCACTGTAGAACTAGGAAATTATACACACTTCATGCTTAGTGAAAAATCAGACTATGTGTGGTCAAGGAAATCTAATATTACTGAATGGATGAATTATAGATTTTGCTCT
>JADRCC010559893.1:0-13510 GCA_019843855.1 Hylomyscus alleni
ATTCAGGGAGCTCTGATGATCTTTTCTGGCGTCTGTGGACAAACACACATTTACATACACACATATAGGCATAATTTTAAAGTTGATATGTAGAATATTAAGAATAGACTATCTAACATTTTCTACTCTCTACTATATTTTTTTAACGTGCTAGCAAGTTAAACTCAACTGTAGAAATTCTAAGACAAAATTAATCTAACCATGTGACCATTTTAGAAACTGATGAAAACTCAAGTTCAAGAA
Source organism: Hylomyscus alleni (assembly GCA_019843855.1). Lineage (NCBI taxonomy): Eukaryota > Metazoa > Chordata > Mammalia > Rodentia > Muridae > Hylomyscus > Hylomyscus alleni. The sequence goes on from JADRCC010559893.1 coordinate 244, forward strand.
TGCAAGTCACTTTTTTTTCTTTTCAGTGTAAAATGGGGACAAGGCAAGGTGGAGTCGGGTCTTTTGTGAAACACTAAAATTGTTCTGTCATTACATTTTTAAACCTGTTATAAATAAAGTGTTCAATCCACTAATACTGTGGGTGCCTATCTTTAGACTCAAAACTGTAGGATTCTTCACACAGGAACAACTTAATGACTGACAGCTGTGCAAGTCATGCCAGCTGAAGGCTGTGCACTGTGGCATTAACCAGTAGAGCAAGTCGACTGATGTTGGATGTTGGTTCCAAGAAAGCCTATTATCACCTCCTTGCAGAAATAGATACAATTTTATTTTATAATGTAGATAAGTCTACTTAGCACCATTAGTGTTATGTGCCTAATGTTATAATAAATGGTATGATTGCTTGCATGATATCGGATACCACTAATATTTTGGTGATTGACAGAATAAAGACACCTTCTCAAAATAGTTCATAGGCATGTAGGGGCACTGTAAATAGTATAATTGTATTAGGGCCATGGTATTCTGCTTGTCAGCTTCTAATACAGTCTGAAAACCATACATCTGATTACAAGCCAATAACAATTCCAGACACTCCGCCCTAAGAGCAGGAGTTCACTTCTGTTCCTCTCTGAATCGCAGAACAATTCTATAAGAACCCCTCGAGCTACATTTAAAAACATCATCACAAGGAAAGAATTTTCACATAAACTTTAAAGGTCACATTTTTAGATGATGTTTCATAGAGCAAGATTACCATAGTGTTATACTATATGGATGTACTGGCTAGTTTTGTGGCAACTGGATACAAGCTACAAATATTTGGAGCGAGGGGACCTCAGTTGAGAAAATGTTCCCACCAGACTGGCCTAGATGCAGGTCTTTGTGAGAATTTTCTTAATTGATGATTAGTGTGGCAGGGCCCAGATCACTGTGGGTGGTGCCACCCCTGAGCTCCTGGTTCTGGATGGTATAAGAAAGCAGGCTGATCAAGCCATGATGGAGCAAATTTCACAGCAACAGAAGCTCTAATAAAGAGAAGGGACCTTCAGGTAAGTCAGAATAAAGTTATTTTGCTCACTCCATTGGGTAGGGGGTAGAGGGAAGAGGGGAAGTGAAAATAACTATAACAATCAGTTTGAAGATTCCTAGGACATTATAAATGATCATATAGGATCATACTTCTGTATACATTCCGTTCATTTGCATAACTAACACCAAACTACGAGACACACTGTGAAGTCTATAGACTTCCCATGTGCCTAGAGTCCTCGTGAAGTATATATACGACAATCAGCCAATGAGAACTTAGAGGTTACAAATTAAAATAGCTAATGCCCCTTTGCCATCAAAATGTCAAAAATTGGGGAGAAAATAATATCAATGTGCACAGAAGTAGGAACCATAACAGATTAAGAGTGGAAGTCTGAATACATGTTGGTGAGCAATCATGTGAACATTCATGCTGTCAAAATCCATCAGTTCTGTTCCTGAGTTCACACTCTGTGATAACTTTCATGCAAATGTCCTAAGAGACACTTCTGAAGATATTCCCTAGAGTAATGGAGGAAAATCAAGGGAACCAAGTTGTCCAGGACTAAGGATATGAATAAGCAAAAATGGATCGCATGTGCATCCAAAAGAATACTCTGCAGTGATTAGAACCCATCATACAAGTTCAAGTGTGTGAACACACACACACACACACACACACACACACACACACACACTCATCTATTATATAGATAGAGCTCAGAAGCAATCTTTACAGTGTCTGGTTCAATTTTATTTGCCAAGTAAGGAAACAGGCACCAAGAAGCCAAAGCATCTACAGGTCTCTTTTTTTAGTTTCTTGATTTCTTTTTAGATGGGAATTTTATTTAAGTTCATTTGAGGAAATTTTTTTCTTTAATTGTTGTCTTTTTTCTTCTGCAAGATTGCTTTCCAATTCAGGGGAAACCGGACGCTGAAGAGGACTCAAACAAAAACTATCTTAAGTGTAAGAATCCGGGCAGATAACAAAAACATATTTTTTAACTTACTCGAATAGTGCACATCTGCATGTATTTGTTTTCAGATTTTGTAGGTTCTGTGGGTGGTAGGCCAGGAAGAAGCACACAGACATTTGTTTTGGGACTGTGCAGTGTAAACAGCATTACCACGGCAAGGAAGAATTTGAAAGCAAAAAGCAACTGAGGGTCAAAATCCAGACCTACAGGCAGCCGGAGTATACCAAGGGTCTTCCTGTATCTTCCTTCCCATCAGGAAAGCTTCTTCAAAAGATGCATAGGTCTGACTACAACTTTCAACTTAGACTATTCTCTCTCGATTACAGTTGTCTACTGACAAAGTGCTGTTTAGATCATTGTTCATTGTCAGCCATCTAGGCTAGCTCTCTGTAAACATATTCTAGTGCTATACTATTCATGTTTTATTTAATTTCACTTGTCATCAAAGTCCCTGATTTGAGCATTGTGTTTTAGTTCGAGAGAGGTGATGTTTACTCCTGTTGAAACTGCCTGTTGCTCATTTCATACTTTGCTTGAAAGGCATGCACAATCCCCTCTAAACTGATGGAGCAAGGTCTGGTGCTCTGTGGTAGCTCCACAGACGAGCTACTTATTCTAATCATAATGCTTTGAGAAGAGGCTAAATGAGAGACAAATGATAGTGTTTTGGAGGCATAATCTGTCTTCGGTTAATAATGATATTTCCAAGAGTGGAAGATCTGAGAACTGCTGCCCAAATTTCAGATGTGTGCAATTAGAGCATATGCACATAAGTTTGTGAATAATGGGGGAAAACTTCAAAGATGAGATAATTTTGTTTGTGTTTTGCCTGATGCTCTGGCAGTGATGCCGCACACTCATAGTCAACACACAGAAACACATGTGAATACATATAAACATGAGGCCACGCCAAGTGATTTTTATCATGCTGATCTTCCGGGTTAGGGTTGATTGGGTTCTTAGTGAAGGCCCAGCTCTGACACTTGGGAAGTTTGAAATGTATGTGAAAGAGCTTCTACTGAGAATTGTGTCAAGCAGCAAAGCACATCCACAGTAGGTTGCTGGTCTTCTGCCAGGGCTAGCATACCTGCAGAGTACCTCCAAGGTAGGGGGCACTTGTTCTACCCAGCCAAAGTCTGTAAGTTATGCTCACAGCTAGAGGACTCTATGCCTCCCATTCCAAAGATCTCAGAAACAGGTTTCCTACTGAGGACCATCCTTACCCAGGGGGTTTCACTCCTGAAGGATACTTGAGCTGGAATGGGAAGGACTTAAACATCAGCACCGAAGTGTCACACCTTTTAAAGTATACTACCTCCTAAAGGCATACATTTGTCCCAACACTTAACAATTTTCATTTGATTCAAATGAAGCATTTACCCAGCCAACAACATTATTTCATGCTCTGAATGTAATGGGAATATAAAGTAATGTTAAGTGAAATTTCCCAGAAATCAAGGAAGATATGGGGTGCAGAAGAAAATGGGAGAGAGATTCCACAGGTATGATGTTGATCTGGCAGTCACAGATGTGCTGCCAAGGATGGAAGGATAACGTCTTTGTCATGTGATGAAGGCTCTGAGTGAAGGAAGGATCAAGTTGGGTTGTCGAAAAGGAGTCCTGGGAACCAAAACAGCCCTCAGCTGAGTTCTTGTCTGCGGCAGTGTACTGGCTGGTTTTATGTGTCAACTTGACACAGACTGGAGTTATCACAGAGAAGGGAGCTTCAGTTGGGGAAGTACCTCCATGAGATCCAGCTGTGGGGCATTTTCCCAATTAGTGATCAAGGGGGTAGGGCCCCTTGTGGGTGGTACCATCCCTGGGCTGGAAGTCTTGGGTTCTATAAGAGAGCAGGCTGAGCAAGCCAGGAGAAGCAAGCCAGTAAGGAACATCTCTCCATGGCCCCTGACTAAGACAGGCAGGTGGGGAAAGATGAGCCATTGCTGTAATCAAGTTCAGATTTTTAGAAGCCAGAGAGGTTGGGCCTTTTGTTTCCTAGTGTTTCAGTCAGGGTTTCTATTCCTGCACAAAACATCATGACCAAGAAGCAAGTTGGGGAGGAAAGGGTTTATTCAGCTTACACTTCCACATTGCTGTTCATCACCAAAGGAATTCAGGATTGGAACTCAAGTGGGTCAGGAAGCAGGAGCTGATGTAGAGGCCATGGAGGGATATTACTTATTGTCTTGTTTTCTTATAAACCCCAAGACTACTAGCCCAGAGATGGCACCACCTATAATGGGCCCTCCCACCTTGATCACCAACCAAGAAAATTCCCCACAGCTGGATCTCATGGAGGCACTTTCCCCAACTGAAGCTCCTTTCTCTGTGATAACTCCAGCCTTTGTCAAGTTGACACACAAAACCAGCCAGTACACCTAGGTTACTTAACTTTTGCTTATTATAGTTCTTTGAGGCATAAATAAGATGGCAGAAGAGTCAAAGTGATACATAACCAAACTGAGTGCCCTTCTGTTATCCCTATTCCTGATAACATATATTAGCCTTTAACAAAAATTCTGGATGAGATGGATGTTGGTACAAGAGACCTAAAATGATAAAGGATTAAGGACATATTGTGATGTCCCTATGAGTCTCACCCCGATCTAATGAGTGTTCTAACTTTTAGCATTCTTAAAAGAATTAAATAAAGCATAAGCCCTTCTGGGTTTAACCTGGTGTAACTCTCTTAAGGGTTCCCAAACTTTCTGCCTCAGGACATTTTAAAACTTCTGACTATTATTGAAGGAGTGACCCAAGTCTTTGCACTTTTATAACTTTCATTCCTTCTGGTTCTAATGAAATAAAACTTGGCATTTGGTCTTTTATTGATTGATTGTTTGATTGAAGCCTATAAAAATTCAAACTCACACAAACAGCATTGGAAAGAGCAGAGCTGTATCGTAGCTTCTTGGGTAACTCTGGACATTCCTGTTGATACAGCATCATCAAAACATGATAAAGTAGGTTAAAGTTCTTGAGTGACAATGGGAAATCTGAACCTAAGTAAATAAAATGATTCTGTGATGTTAAAGTCTACTCGGTAGATACTTAACTAGGCATGGTTTCATAGACTCATTCATTGATCAGAAGGAAAATGGGGTATTCCGATCTTCCAAATGTTGAAATGTTCCATTCTCCAGTCTAAAAACAATCACATCAGTAGGTATCACTGCCAATCTAATCAGAATGTTTTTCCATTTCTGTGTGTGTGGTGTATGTGTAATTGTGTATACATATACGCATGTTCACAAGTGAATGCATGCAGGTGTACATGTATACGCATGTGCATGGAGGTTAGAGGCCTTCAGCTCTCTTTTCTGATCAATAGAGGCAAGGCACTGAACCTGGAGCCCACTGATTTGTAGTTTAGCTTACCAGCTTGCCCAGGGGATCATGAGTTTCTGCCTCCTGAGCTCTGGAGCTTCAGATGGACTACCACACCAGCTCAAGGTTTTGGGGGCTGCTGGGGAACCAGAACTCCAATCCTCTTGATAAAACAAGTGTTTTATCCACTGAGTCATCTCCCAAGGCCCCTTAAAGATTTTTTAAGAATTGTGAATTATCTAAATATGAAATTTCCAAAAATTGAATTTGAAAGCTGAAACAGATTAAGTAGGTCACCTACACGTGACTGTTTAACTTATTTTCATGAAAGTGCATACCTAATACAAATCTAAATATGTATTTTCTGCTTATTATTTCAAGTTAAGAGAAAAAAGTGTTCCATTAAAAAAAAAAAAAAAACAGTTCGTAGTAGGACTAATGGTTCCAGCAGCATGTGTATAGCAGAGGATGGCCAAGTCAGTCATCAATGGGAGGAGAGGCCCTTGGCCCTGTGAAGGTTCTGTGCTCCAGTGTAGGGGAATGCCAGGGTCAGTAAGCAGGAGATGGTGGGGTAGTGAGCAGGGAGGGGGGGAGGGAACAGGGTTTTTTTTTTCTTTTTTTTTTTTGGAGAGGAAACTGGGAAAGGAGATTTCATATGATATGTAAATAAAGAAATTATCTAATTGAAAAAAGAAAAAAAAGTTAGTTAAGGCCATAAAGCAAGCCATTAGATAGTACTTTACTCAAGAAAATGCCCTACCTGGAGACAGTGACAATGCTTTCCATGTGCCTCCTATCATTCTCCATGGTTGAGCTAAATAAACTAATGTTGGTAGTTTTTCAAAGACATTCTTAAGGAAAACTGTAATTATTCTTTATTGCGCATATGATGGTCTCCTAGTTATTAGCTGTCAACTTGACACAGCCCAGAGTTATCTGAGAAAGTCTCAATTGGGGATTTATCTCCATCAGATGATGGCTTGTGGGAATGTCTGTGGGGCATATTTTGAACTGTTAATTGATATAGGAGACCCCATCTCACTGTGGGTAGTGCCACCCCTGGACTTGTAGTCCTGGGTTGTATAAGAAAGTTAGCTGAACAGAGAAGCAAGCCAGTAAGTAATATTTCTCTGTGGTTACTGCCTCTAGATTTCAGCTTTGAGTTCCTGCCCTGACTTCTTATACAGACACACTGTTCCTTGGGAATATAAGCCAAATAAAACCTTTCCTCCTCCAAGTTGCTTTTTGGTTAGTCCCTTACTACCTCAACTGAATGCAAACTAGAGCAGATGGTGAAGAACACTAGTTATACATAAACCTTGCCCTGAGTCGTGCACACTAACCACCAGAGGAAATCTGACCTGAAAAGGTTGTTCTCTACAAAGAAGCACACGGTGACATGGGGTTGGAGAACAGTCAAAGGGAGGCTTTTGGTAGTTATGTCTACTTTTGAAAATGAAACTACTTTTACTACTGATATAACTAACACATTATTCAAAATAAATCAATCAACATAAGGCTGAACCAGTGGAGCTTTCCTCAGTATGTGGGACGCAAAATGTCTGCCTGTATTGTACAATTTTCTTCACCAATTCCTTCTTTTATACTTCACTTGTAAACACTTAAGTTTTGGGCTGAATACTGAGGTCTATTGAATTCCCTTCCTGGCTTGACTTTATTTTTAATCACATTGATGCTCTCAGGTCTGGAAATCAAGACTTAACATATCCAAAAACCTGCTCGTATTTACCTGTGCGTGTACTAAAATCATCTCATACTCCTGCTTTTCTATTTCCATATAATGAACCACTCCAAATAGTGATACAAAGTTATCTCTGATGAGTAACTATCTCATCATAGGGATTTCAGTGGGTCAGGAAGATGGACAGGGCAGTTCACCACTAAGTCTATTCTGAGAGGTTTGGAGCCTTGCTAGAGAAGACAGAGAGCAGGGGACTTCAATGCCTGGGGCTAGTTTTATCTGGACACTTCATTCTCATGTTTGGTGTCTGGGTTGAATGTCAAAAATAGTCTGATTGGCTAGAGATGTCAAACCACAACACTTACATGAGACCAAATGGCTTCAACTTCTTACTGTTTAGCAGCTGGGTTGCAAGAAGTACATCTGGAATATAGTCTTTCTTCTTCAAGCTTCCCCCGACATAGTCTTGAAAGCCATACACTATCACTTCTACATCCTTCTCTGGTTATATGTGAGCCTCTCAAGATACTCTATGTTGCTAGAAAGGAATTAGGCTGCATTTCTTTATGGATGGCATCAAGATCTCATTTCTGAGGAGCACGGTGGCTGCTTTGCACCATACAATCTTGTAAGTAACCCTACCATCACTAAGAACAGCTCCCCTCATTTCTATCCTATCTCCTTCCACAAATACATTAAATTACCTTTTCCTTATTACCTCAAACTCCAGGTCTTGAGATTATTCTTGCTTCCTTATGCTTGTTTGTTTGAAGCCTACACTTCAAACAGTTTCGGCGTTCTTATTAGAACCTTTCAATTCTGCTTCCCAAAGGACTCTGAACACATGTGCTTTGCATCCCTGCTGCATCCCCCACCTTACCCCCACCACAGCATCTCTTATCTAAACCCCTCCAGTCACCTAGGACCTAATCTCTTAGCTTTTCTCCCCTCTCTGTATCTGTTTATTCTACAATAGCTGTACTAATACATTCAAATGTAAACTCAATCATACTGTAGCTCTGCTTCAAAACCTAGAACAGCTTCCCAGGCAGTCAGAATAAATGGCAGAGATTTCTCTTAGCTCTCTTACACTCTGACCCTGAGTCTTTATTCCAGCCTCATCTATTTACCTCCTAACTAATTGTGCCTTTGGACCCTCACTCTCAATGCGGATGTTTTCTCATCTATGTTCGGGGCCATTATCTCAGCAGGTTCATTTCTCTGGAATTCTCTATGCTTTCCTTACTATGCTTACTCCTTAGCTCAAAGTCACTTTAGCCATCACTTCCCCAAGGCCCTTTCCAACCTCCATGCCACAGCCATGTATCACACTAATTTGTATATGGTTCAGTAAGATGAAGGGATGCATCCGGTAACTTTATGTCCATAGTGAAGACTATGAAGCTCGTGATGGTATCCATTGCTATTTACATTTTCTTAGTTACCTCTTTCTTCTTAGAAACTGCCCATCCTATTAAATGCCTGCTCTGTAGGAACAGGGGCCTTATCTGTGTATCAGCTCCCAAATAAAACTGCTTCTGCATCACTGGGGAAGTATTATGTGTTGAGTAAGTTGTTGACTGAAAGGCATTGGTACCAACCCAACCTGTAGTAGGTGATGAATATGTTTTTCCTACATTATGATGATGTCATCAGTGTAAGCATCTTAGTTTGCTCATAAAAGAACCAAAGGCAGAATGAGAGAGTTCTTTGCCTGATGTCACAGACATCATGTGAAAGAAGTGACTCTAATTGCTGAAAGGAAGACCGAGAACTACTTTTAGCCTGTGAAAGAAATTAAACTCCTTAACTTACTGAGTACCAATCCTGTAAAGTGGTTTAAGTTTTAATATCCAGTGGTGACATTTGTTGGCAGTGTGGTATTGGGAAAACCACGTGAGGATGTAGGGTCTGAGAGTTCTTGTTTGGGGATTCCTGAGGAGCCTGATAATTACAAGGATGCCATAGGCTACAAAGACCCTGGTTTCTGGGGACCTTCCTCACAAGGAAAGCTTTAGAAGACTGCAGGGGTGGAAATGGCCCTGCCTTACTTTGTCTTTATTTACTCTTCCTTTCCTTTTGTTCTAGAAGGTTGGTGGTAACCACAGCTTACACTTTGTAACTAAACAGAGAAGACTGGAAACACGTCTGGAAGCAGCATTTCCCACAAACCATATCTTGGAACCCACAGGATTCCTTAAGAAAATTTTAAGTGAGCAATGCAAAAGCCATTGATAGGCACACTCTCATACGAAAGGATTTGACAGGCTCATCTGCAGCACTCCCTTCTGCTTGAGCACAGTCCTGGCCTGCCCATCTACTGTGTTACCTTAGAGATGGTAGTATGCCTATATTATGACTTGGGTGATTTTCTTTTTTTTTTAATTTAATTTTATTTTTTCACTTATTCACTCTTCTCTGTCAACCCTCCTATAATTTTTCCCTTCCCCTCTCCCCTTCCCCATTGAGCAGGTGGGCCCTTCCCTGGGTATCTTCCCATCCTGGCACTTTAAGTCTCTGCAAGACTAGGCATTTCCTCTCCATTGAGGCTAGACAGTACAGCCCAGCCAGTAGAACATACCCCACAAACAGGCAAAAGCTTTTGGGATAACCACCATCCCATTTGTTCAGGACCCATGTGAAGACCAAGCTGCATGTCGGCTATATGTGTACGGGGATGCTTATGCCTGTGTATGTTCTTTGGATGGTGGTTCAGATTCTGAGAGCCCCAAGTGTCCAAGTCAGTTGACTCTGTTGGTCTTCCTGTGGAGTTCCTATCCTCTGTAGAGCCCACAGTCCTTCCTCTTATTCTTCCATAAGTCCCCAAGCTCCATCCACTGTTTGGCTGTGGGTGTCTGTATCTGTCTGAGTCAGCTGCTGGGTGTAGCCTCTCAGAGAACAACTTGCTCCTGTCTACATGCATAGCAGAGTTTTATTAATAGTGTTATAGATTGGTGTTTGCCCATGGGTTAGATCTCAAGTTGGGCTGGTTATTGATTGGCCATTCTCTCAGTCTCTATGTCAAGTGATTTTCAAAACCTTTCATAACCATGTTAAAGAACGAAAGGTGGTCCTGAATATAAGTACAACCTTTGGTCTACTCTACACCAATCTCCACCTTGGACTTCCTAGCTCTTCCTCTTTGTTTTTTAGATGAATTTTTATCTTTCAGTTATATGTATATATACAAGTGAGTGCAGATACCCATAGAAGTCAGAAGAGGGCATCAGACCTTGGAGCTGGGGTTACAGGCAGTTTTGAGCTGCTCTACATGAGATCTGTTTACTGACCTTGGGTCCTCTGTCAGAACAATACACACTGTGCTTTTAAGTATTGAGTCTGTTCTCCAGCCCCAGATCTTCTTCAAGTCAGTTATTTACTTCTCTAACCTAGCATGGCCTCTAACTTGCTTTAGCTAGGAAAACGCAGTAGACAGGACTTTGTGCCAAGTATAACTATGCCTAAGTTGGCCTTCACTTCTGCTGCTGGATCTCTTCAAATCAATCTATTGTTACTCTATGAGATTGAGTTAATCCTCCAATGACAGTGTTACAGCTCAGATGACCTGGTCACTACAAACAATAGCCAGCCAGTCTCTGGATGTGTGAGATCAGCTTAAACTAAGGCGGTCCACCGAGCACTAGATGACCTCAGTTGAATGATAGAGCTCTGCCTGAGCCAGCTGGCCCATTTCAGATTTCAGAAGACTCTCTTAGCTACTCAAACTTGTCAGCATTAACTGATGGTCAGTGTGTTTGAGGGAAGTGTATTACATATTACAGATGTGCAATATGACACATGAGGTGAAACTCCATGTTTACTTCCTATTAGTCTAGGTTGTATTACCATAACAGCATACCATACCTTGCATGATTTTCAATGAGCAGAAAGGTTTTGGCTGACAGTTCTCAAAGCTGAGGTGTCAAACATGAAGATATCAGCAAGTTTTTACATCTTTGACTTCAAGATGGTAAATTGAGTGCTGGGTTCAATGGAGTTAGGTGTGCTTTCTCTACAATGACAGAAGATGGGAGGGCAAAGAGGCAGAAGGGGGCTGGGCTCCCACTTTATAGTGGAATAAATCTCAGAAATGAAGGCAGAGCCCTTGGAGTCTGACGTCATGTTTTAAGGTCCTACCTTTTCAAGCTGTTACAAGGGCAATTGAATTTAACATTGGTTCAGGAGAGGACACACTCAAGCCATAGCCCTTCCACAGATAAAAATGAGGAGTCATAACACTAGATAATTATATTCTGTGATATATTCTATCATTCAAGCTGAGAAAGAAACTCGCCACAGCAAAAATATAGCCATTTCCAAGTCAGAGGCTTATGTACATGGGCAGCCTAACACCAAGCAATAAGAATACAGAAAAATCATTAAGTGCTTCTGAAGAATGAACTCTCAATGTAGTGATAACTCATTGTGTAAGAACCAAAGGCCAGTGTCCCAGAGTTTAGAATAGAAAACTTTCATTTTTAATTAGAAAAAGTAAAAAGTTAGGAAAGAAGGAGGAGGAGGAGGAAGAAGAGGAGGAAGAGGAGGAGGAGGAAGAGGAGGAGAAAGAGGAGGAGGAGGAGGAGGAGGAGGAAGAGGAGAAGAAAGAGGAAGAGGAGGAGAAGAAGAAGAAAGAGACAGAGACAGAGACAGAGCAAGCTGTTAAAAGTCTTGGAAACACAGCAGCAAGTGGAGTCCTCATACAACCCAACCTAGAACTCACTTTCTTACTGCCCCTCAGGAAAAAAAAAAAAAAAAACACAAAGCAAAATGACCCCAGAAACTAGGGGAAGTGACAGAGATGGCAGAAAGTTGGGAATTAATCCTGTTGTTGGTCTGAACTCCTGTGCTCTGTGCTCCTGGAATTGAAGGCAGGCAGCCCTTTCTGTGAGTGACCCTTCAGATTAACATCTGTGTAGACGTGGCAGTAGAAAAAGGCAGAGCAGAAGAATCCCTGATTGTTCTCGTTGCTGCTCCGCGATATGTTTCCTGGGATGATTCCAGCTCACAGGTGCAATGGCCACACACTAATTGAAAGGATTATTTTCTTAACATTGGGTGTCATCTGCAAAGGCTTTTGTGAAGAGCATAATTGTTCCAACCATCTGTTTTTATTAAATTTTTCAAAATCAAACAATGCTGAAGTAGGGGGTATTTGTACTCTCCTCTCCCCCTCCACATTCTTTTGGGGAAATAAATGAAAAACAACAGCCCACAGCTCCATGAGGCTAAGACCTTTGAAGACCAAAGAGTTGGGTTCTGTAAGCAGAAAAACAATATGTGTCCACTTCTTCCTTTTCCTCCCTAGTTTTATCCTCACCCCATGACAGACTGTCATGTGCAGAGCTTGTTTGGGGGCCCCCTACAGGGATTAGTGGAGACCAGAAGAGGCCCAGGGGACACCCTATATGCTCTCATTGCCTGGGGGGGGTTTCATCCTAAGTACTCATTGCATGTCATCCTTCAAACCAGAGATGTTGCTTCAAGTGCCATGATTTCTTTTTTTTTTGGGGGGGGGAGAGGGTGGTGGCTGCCAGACGATCTCCAAGAAGATGTCCCTAACAACTGAACTTTTTCTTAGGGAGTCAAATCTCTAACGAGTAAGACTTCCTAAATTTTCCTATAGACAGTCTTTAAATCACTGTGACCCTGTCACTGTAACATAATTACCACCTCTTTGCAATATATGCTTTCTCTCTTGCTTTTTAAACTCCTAAAAATTGCAAGTGTTTTATTTGACATTTGTTCCTATAATGAAGCATCATAGCTTTGTGAACAATGGGAATTGATTTCTCAACATTCTGGATAGTGAGAGTCTGAGTTCAGGATGCCAGCCTGGTGGAGCTCTGCTGAGGATGCTCTTCAAACTGCACCCTACCAACTTCTCATATCCCTGTGTGATGGGAACGGGACACAAAGAACTCTCATTCTCTCTCTCTCTCTCTCTCTCTCTCTCTCTCTCTCTCTCTCTCTCTCTCTCTCCCTCTCTCTCTCTCTCTCTCTCCCTCTCTCCCCCTCTCCCCCTCTCCTCCACTCCCCCTCTCCTCCACTCCCCCTCTCTCCCTATCCCCTTCTCCCCCTCTCTCCCTCTCTCCCTTCTCTCTCTCTTCTCTTTGGTTTTTCGAGATAGGGTTTCACTGTGCAGCCCTGGCTGTCCTGGAACTTAACTCTGTGGCCTCAAACTCAGAAATCTGCCTGCCTCTGCCTCCCAAGTGCTGGGATTAAAGGC
>JADRCC010559895.1:0-12446 GCA_019843855.1 Hylomyscus alleni
CAGGCATGAGAAATCTTTTAGAATGGTTGGTTATGGTAGCTCAAGTAATTCCCCTAAATATAAGGGGAGAGACATGAAAGGATTGGAGGGGAAGGAGTTGGGAGAGGAGAAGTAGGGAGGAAAGAGAAGGAGGAAAGTGATATAATTATACTTTAATTATAATGTATAAAATTTTAAAAAAAAGAAAATTTTAAAAGAGAAGAAAACAGATCAAAATAAATAAGGAGTTGGAGACATATCTCTGTTAGTAATATACTTGGTGTACAAGCAAAAACTCCTAAGTTTAGGTAAAAGTATGTACAACCCAGGAACTGCAGGGTACTCAAGCAATCACAGCACAGAAAGCCCATGCAAGAAGATCCCTAGAGTCTGCTGGTCAGTAGTTGCAGCCAAAATAGCATGCTCCGGGTTCAGTGAGAGACTCCATCTAAAAAATAAGGTCAACAAACAATGGAACATACCTAATACTGTCCTACCAAAGACATGCATAGGTATGCACACTGACATACATGTATACATGTGTATATGCATAAAGAGTAAAATAATCACAATGTATATTTGCTCTCATATGGCTTAATGCATTAGTGGGGTTGGGAGAGAGGACCTTGAACTTTTGATTCCTTATGATCTAATCACTTCCACAAAGCTCTACTACTTGATAATGTCTTCTATATGCATTTAGTGTTTCTTTTTGCTCTGAACAATGCATTAATAATGCTAAACCAACTCATTGTTAGATAGAGTACCTGGTATCTCGTGTGGACTTCAGCAAGGTAGAGGCAGAAGTGATCAGCTGCTTTTCCTCCACTTCTTAATCTACCCTTCATTGTCTGATTTATGAAAACAGATACACCATAGTGCTAAAGCTTTTATGTTTCGACACGAAATCCTCATTTTGGATCTTTTCAGAATGTTACATCATTTGCCTTTCACAACTGAAAGTTTTACAGAATTGGTGAATTCTGGGTTTAAAAAAAATGGTATTTATGAAAGCTGTGCCTGTCTCTCCAAAGATATTAGCCCAAGGAGATATTATAAACTCTCGTGTCATAGGTTTGTAGCAGCAGACATGAGAGTGATAATGCAAGATGAACACACACACACACACACACACACGGATATTAACCCATGTATATTTGTATATATATATATATATATATATACCTATATGTATACATATACACACTGAGTATATATATATATATATATACATACACTCACGCAGGAAAGCATTCAGTCGTGATAAGCATGTTGTCCCTAGGGTATATAGGCACAATGAGGATAGAAGAATCAAGTACAAAATGAGGTATGAGCCACAATAGCTGATCTTTGGAGTACATATATTTGTGTGGATTTTTGTAATTTTATGAGTTTGTAATGTGACATTTTCTATTTCATCAAGTACTAAAAAGTTTTCCTGTGGGGAAAAAAAGGATCCTGAATTGAGATGAAATTCTTCTGGGGTCTGTACCCTCCTCCTCCTGCTCCTCCTCTCTCTCCCACCAAAGCCTGTACTCAGGCAGATGCTTCTCCGTTTCATTTTCCATTTAGGTGGCATTTTCAAATATAGAAAACAATTTTATAAACTCCCTGCCGTTTCTGTTTTGCTTGGGCTCCACAGAGGCCCAAATAATTTATGGAAAAACAGCACCTGTGTTTTCCCCAGGAATGGCATTCACAACATTGATGAATTTCAAATGAAGGGCATTTACCTCATTCAAGATAAATGGAGAAAGAGTTCCCTCTCCATTTCCAGAAATTGATTGCAGCATGTGCCCCAAAACTATTTTCTTGTCCCATAAAAGCATTAGGTTGGATGTAAACATTTCATACCAGGCTATACCCTTGGAGGGAAAAGAAGATAGCAGATTTGAGCTATTTTATAAGAGAAAGAAATTCAAAGGTTGGTATTTTCTGAGGTTTCCAACTACATAAATTCATTATTTCACTCATTCATGCAACAAAAGTTTGTGCAATGTTCAGTCATTCATTAAGCAAATAATTCACGAAGAACTTGGGAACTGGAGACTTGTGCTAAACAGTAGATAGATTTTATTGGTATAAGAGGCAAAGTAGACTTAGCTTATCATTCCTGATTCAGTTGGTTGCTGCTTTAATTTGTAATGAAAGTCAGCAAACTTCAGCCTTTGAAGTGAATACTCTATCTTATAAACAAAGATTTATTTGATCAAGATTACAATATTTTATTTATATATTGTCTAATAATACTCCCCATTCCTTTCCCATCCTCCTGTCCCCATCTGGGTTATTTTTTTCCTCCGGGTTTCATTTTCCATAGTTTCTCTGTCTCTATTCACGGTCAATCATCTTTTTCTATTCTGCAATGTTAAGCTCATCATTGGTCTCACTTTTGAAATTGTTGTGTCCAAATATTAGATTTGGTTATCTATCTATCTATCTATCTATCTATCTATCTATCTATCTATCTTTCTTTCTTTCTTTCTTTCTTTCTTTCTTTCTTTCTTTCTTTCTATCTATCTATCCATCTATCTATCTATGTTGTTTAATTATTTTTGAGACAGTTTAGATAAACAGCCATACAGATCTCTATCTTTAGCACAGGGCACACTGCCATTGAATTCACAATATTCTTTAGCCTATGCCTCCAGTGGGATGAGATTATAGAGATGCACAGCCATGCCTAGTCATTGATCTTGTGTGTTTTATAACATCTGCACTTACCTCCGTGTCACTTCTAAGTCAGTTTATTAGTTTCATTTGGTTTGGTTGCTCCTTTTTCCTCACTAGGAGTCATATTGTCTTGCTTCTTTGTGTGCCTAATAATTTCTAATTAGCTGTTGGATGCTATAAATTTTGTCTTATTGTCTGATTAATATCATTGTCTTAAAAGTATATGTTCCCAAATATAGCCAAACTATGTGAGATCAGGAAACTGGCTACACAATAGGACTAGAAGAAATTATAGATAGTCCTCAATATTACAGGGCCAAAAATTGTGTTTGTGCCTCGTGCAGACCCGTGCACACTCGGTGATTGCTGCCTCAGTCTCTGCGAGGTTCTGTGAACCATACTTATTTGATTTAGTGGGCTGAGGTGTTCTAGTGCCCTGACCCCTCTGGCTCCTAAAGTTGTTCCTATCCTCTTACCACATGGTCCCTTGAGCTCAAGAGGAGGGTTTCGATGGAGGTCTCCAATTTGGGTTCTCTCTCTGCTGAATGTTGTTTTTGGGTCTCTACATTTGCTCCCACCAGTGGTCAGAGGGTTTCCCTCTGATGAAGGGTGGGCTAGGCACTGATCTGTGAATATAGCAGAATATCATTAGTAGTCATTTTATTGATTTTTTTTTCTATCCTTGGTCTCTGGGCTACCTAGCCTAATTCTTTTAAAGAAGAGTTCAAGGTGTCTTGGGTTAGATACATTCCAGTGAGGGTCATCTCTAAGGACTGATATTCACTTGCTAGCTTCAAGAGCTAGATTTCTTTGACTGAGAAAGCCCTCGGCAGTTGTACAAAGATTCGGCAAGTTCATTAGCACCCTTAATAGCTTCTAATTAAACAGTTTCAGTAAAGCTGGAGAAAATTTTTAAAAATTCAATGCAAAGTAACACCTGTAAAACATTTTTATGCATTATGCAAAATACAGATACTGTGCATAACTGATGTCTGGGTCCCTTGCCTCCTCTTACGGCAGCACCAGCCAGCCTCTGAGGGAGCAACGGAGACAAAACTGTTTAAGACGTAGTGAGGCGCTTGTCATACTGTGGTGCAAACAAGGTACCAGAAGTACCTGAGGCAAAATGTGTGGGAGTGGGGGGGGGTGAAGGTGTTTCTTGGTAGCCCGTCCAAATGTCTACCATAAAGCGACACCTCTGCCATTCACTTATATTTCTAGGGCTGTAGAGAATGTATTTAGACATACAACATCATTAAGTTCTCTCAGTGCCTCACCGCTTAAAATACAAGCCATTTCGTTGTGTGATTCATTAGCATCATCAACATGCATCAAGTGCCTGTGCCTCTGGTACACATTATGCTGGGCATAAACAAATACAGTGGAGCAGCCATTGACTTCGACCTCAGAAGCCCGTGAAGAAGGATTGGCTCCCGGTAGTTCGATGAGCTGCACGCAGCCAAGGACACAGTATCTCATAGTCTTCTTCCTAGCCTTTTAGGAGGCAAAGAGATTTTTGGCACGGGCTTCGTTGTATTTTACTCCATAATTTTACATCAGTCCTTGGCTGTTCACATTGTTCATAAGTAGTTGAAGACGGGATCTTGGTATAACTCACTTTCCATTTAGTGATCTTTCTAGCAGACATCTTTAGCAGTCTTATGTTCACGAAGAGGCTTGGTCTCTCTTAACAGAAAGTTTCAGAGCACAATAGTTAGGCGAGATTTATGAGGAAGCCAGCGGCTGGCTTTTTCCATCCAGGGAGCTTGAAAAGGTGTCTAACAATCCTTTGCTTTGTTTATCTGCTTTGAAGCTACTCTCCGAGTACAGAGAGCAACACACAGTCTCTATCCCTAATGAAACCAGTAATTCATTACGATGAGAAGATAAGAGTGCCTGGGCCTTAATTACCAGCACCTAGGAAGACATAAAAGTGCTGGAAACAGGCCTGATAGGCACCAGAGATGGCTGCAACATGACAGAAAAGGACAATGCTGGATCATTTGGGGAATTTAATTCTCTGTTTCCAAAAGAGAAAAAAAATCAAATGTTGAGGGATGCTACTTTTTGAGATATGGATTAGCCCTGGAGTGTGACAAAGGTTTACTGTTTTCCTTGGCAGTTTTCTTCTTTGTTTTCTGGATGAAATTCAAGGGAAAAGGAAGCATAAATTCTTGGCCTTCTCTGAATTAAACTCAGCTTGAGTATTATCATTACCCAGATGAGACTCCAAATAACATTTATTGAACCCTTTCAGCAATTAATTAGTGGGACTGTTTTCACATGGCTGTGTCCACACCTATTGTGTGTATGTGTGTATACCATTGTATTTTCTTGGATCTTTATAATTAAAAACACAAGCCAATGCACCAATGTGATTATCAGTCTTTAGAACAATGGTTGTCTTTTAATGGAGCTCCTGAGATGAGCCCTAGGATTCAAAGGTACATTCATGAAGGTCTGTAGTACCTCCGTGTGTGTCTGTATGTGTGTGTGTGTGTGTGTGTGTGTGTGTGTGTGTCTACATATACCTATACTTATACAGTCCACAAAATAGATGAAGATCAAGGATAATTGCATAAATACATCACCACACACACTCATATACATGTAATTATTAGCAGTAGTTTCATTTATCTGTGGAAGAAACATTCCAAAATACTTCAACTCTAGATAATTAAAACTCAATAGATATTATGCTTAATGCCACATATGAAAATTTAAAAAACAATTTAAAAATTATGTAATCAAAATATAATTAATAAACATATATCAGCAATAAATTTAATTAATATTTAGTAAATAATCAAATAATTGATAAATAATGTGAAATAATTATAAGAATATATGTAAGTTATTTAGAATTAATGAATTCTCTGAAATTTTGGAATTACTGTTTTGAACTGTAATTGGCTATTGGTAACTGGATGTGTGTACATATATGTATATATGTGTATATATATATATACATACACACACACACACACAAATGATAAAAGATGCCTACTATAATCATACTGACCTTGAAAGGTATGGATATAATAGAAACTATTTCAATGCCTCACCTGGTTTGTCTATAAAGCATAAAATTGTGATTTATAGGAGAGGAAAGTTACATATTTATATAATTATGATAAAGTATCTATAATACGGAGTCTCTGTATTGGAGGACACTTCGTTTTAAGCTCTTTAAAAATCTGATAGGAACAATCACAGAAATGAAACACTGATGTTAGCATCATTAAAATCACCCCAATTTCAAATGACTGAATATAAGAAGGCACAAGCACAGCACATGGCTTTATAAGTAACAAGTCGCATGGTTGAGGATTCAACTCAGGAGTCCCAGCTCGAGCTTGCCTATGGCTATACGCTCTGCCACACTGCTGAAGGCACCATCACCAAATGCACTGCTTTCTATTGCTGCTGTGCTGCTGTAACAAATAAACCCAGGGAACTGCTTTAGGGGTCAGAAGTGTGAGATGACTCTTCCAGGACCCAAGCCAAAGTGTCAGTAGGACTGAATTCATTCCATTGGAAGGGGCAAGGGTGTTGATTGGCTTCTTTTTATTTTCTGGATTTTAAGAGCTGCCCATTCTCCTTTCCATTTTTAAGGGTAGTCATAGCTGGTAGAATCTCTTTGACCAGATTGTGTTGCTCAGAGATTAAGTTTCTGACCTTTCTCTTTCTCCTTGTGGTTACATTAGGTCCACCGAGGTAAACAGGATAAGCTGCACGTGTAAGTAAGCCTTGCAGCCCACTTACTTCTGGAAAGGCCCATTTGCAAGGGCACAGGCACATGTTCTTTTGATCAAGACTTGGAAGTCCGTGAGGGACCACCAGCATCATGTTTATTACACAAAACAGTTGAACTCAGTAGTTTGCGAGAGAACATGTTTACTTGGTAATATTCTACAAAATCTAAAATACATGTATTTAACCCAATAGTTCTATTTATGAAGATTTATCATGTAGAAAGGTTTATACTGGCACGTGATATATTTGCCAAAAAACAAAGCATCCCATTAGCTACACGGCACACATGAATATAGCCACAGGGCTCATCAGCAGTATTTACTATGGAGATGGGTGACAAGCTGTCTGAGAACTGCCTGAGCTTACTTCCCTGCCTTTTCTTTGCTTGTTTCTTTATCCTGAAACTCCTATCTTCATGAAATTCTTGCATCCTTCAATAGTCAGACCTTGTTTCTCTTCTCTCGGTTCCCTCTTCAAACCCTTGCTCCAGTTTCCCTTCCTTATTCCTACTCTCAAACTACCTGCTCGTTCTCTTCACTATGCCTGCCTGTCTTTGCTACATCAATTTCTGTCTGAAATATTTAGGTTTACTTGTGTACAAGTTTATTATATATTCATTACACTAGCCTATGGGCTGCTTGAAGGCAATAATATTGATAAGTAGATTCTTGATCTATAACATCTAGGATCCTATCTGAATTTATCTGGAACACACAATGCATGCAATAATAAAAATGAAAGCAGGCAAATGAAATATAAAGGCAACTAAGGGAACTAAAAGAAAAAGGCTACTTCTGAGATTTCTTGAGGAATGCCTCACCTCAATGATGGGACTTTGTCTAGCTTGAGCTTATACAGGTTTTGAGCATTCTGCAACACTTGCTGTGAGTTCATTAGTTGAGGAACTATTAGCATTTGATAGCCTCTAGGAGATGGAGAATCAGTTTTCTTTAATAGTGTAACCCCTGGTAGGTAAACCACACTTAACAGCAGGCCCCACTCCCAAGAGTAGTTGGGCAAAACAAATTGTTCTACACTGAAATAAAACATTCAAAGTTGGGTGAGTAGGAAGTTGGAGGTGATAAGGAACCCTAGAAAATGTTGGAGAATGAGAGTTAAATATGATCAAAACATATGAAAGCCTCAAGTAATAAATAAAATTATTATATTCAAAAAAAAGAAAAGAACCCTTAAAGGGTTAAAAGGTTATGGAATGGGGCCATTTAGCCTTTGCTGCTTCAATGGCTTTGGCACACTGCCATTATTGGAGGTTTTTTCATCACTTAAGAAAATAAATGACATATATACATAATATATATGTGTATATGTATATATGTATATATATATATATACATATATGTGTGTATATATATATATATACATATGTTTGTGTGTGTGTGTACACATATATCCAGTTACCTGTTTAATCTGTGTAATGTTAATTGTATGTCTGTTTTCAGGGATGACCTTCTGATCAATCAACTGCTGTGTGCTTTCTTAAGGAAGACTTTTTCCCATGGTTTTGCCAGCATTTCTTTGTTGCTGGTAGCTCTTTGTGTAGGACTGAGGCCTTATGGAATTTTCCTTATCCATGTTGGTATCCAAACTGGTATCATGTTTGTTCAGTTCATGCATGGGCAGTCATGGTGGTGAGATATTATGAGTGTATCATCTGAAATTATTAGGAGACAAAAATCTCACAGCAAATCTCTTGATCTGATTCTTATAATCTGTTGGTTTCCTCTTCTGCGATGTTTCCTGAGTCTTTGGTACAAGAGTATTTTATAGATGCATCCACCAAGACTGGGATCCTCAACTCTGTGTTTGTATATAACAAAAATTAATGAAAAATGAAGCTATAACTCTGAAAAAGAATGAGAAGAAGTATATGGGAGGTATTTGGATAGAGGAAAGGGAATAGAAATATAATTATATTATAATCTCAAAATAAAATAAATGTTAAAAAACCTAAATGTTAGGTTTTTTAATAAAAAATTGCAAACACACAAGGATGAGTCATTTGCAATATGGGGTGCTTAGGAGCCTGTGACAACAGGATTCCGGAAGCCTCTGAGTTTATAACTAGCCTGAGCAATGCATGAGTTACAAGCAGAGTGAGAGTATGTTTGAAAATGCCATAACAAATAGAAAAGATGTAGAAAGGCAATGTCTATTGCATTGTGCTCCTTGTATTCTTGGGTCCTAGAATTAATACACGCACATATCTTTAGTTATATCTGGATATATCTTATATACATATGGAATGAAGACAGAGAAGGAAGATGCCAGGAAGCCTAGCTAAAGGGAACAGGCGGTGTGAACTCAGTGAAGGTATGTATTATAGCTCAAATAAATTGTATACAAGAAACCCAACCCTTGGTACAATGAATACACATCAAGAAAATGGATATTCAGATAAGGAAAGATACATATTAAGTTCCTGAATATTAACTAGCATTCTATATGTCTATAAAGACTATGTCAGCTCTGTAAAAAAAGATATATGTAATGTTAGTTGTAGTCTATTTGTAATCTTTGCTATCTTCCTTATTATTTCTGAACTAAAATAAATGATTGCAATGTATCTTTTGTGTACTCAGGAATATTCAGAAAAGCTGAATAGAAAAATATATCCACATTCATATCATATGAGCTAGAAAATTTATCCCTAATACTATAACCAAAATCTATAAATATAACAAGGAGATTTGCTTAGAAGTATCCAGATTATAAAGTCTATAAGAGCTAAGACTAGAAATGATGTTAAATGCATATTTACAATAGAATAATCTCTCTCTCAAATACCCACCCAAAAGTTCACCCACAGTAAAAATGCACAGACTACTAATAACATAAATAATCACAGTCAAGTCACCTAAACAAGTTGCATGAAGAAAGCTAGATACAAAAGCTGTCTGTTAAACATAGTATTTACATATAATTTAATAACAAGTGTTGATGAGTCCAATTTTGTGTGGTGACTTTGAGTGTAACATCTATATCACATCCAGAAGACATCTTGTTACTGCACACTTCTCCATTTTTACCTCTTACATTCCTTTTACCCCACTACCCCTTGTACCCAATGTTCTTTAAACCTTGGAGGTATATTTTAGGTACCTAAACTGTCTGAAAATATATATATATATATCTGAAATTCATTGCAATGATGCGTAAAGCTGTCTAAAATAAAAATGTGGAAAAAGTAAAAACAAGTTTTCTATAAACTTGAAAATAAGAATAGTTGTTGCCTTTAATCTGAATCAAATGGAGAGGGGCAGGGGGGAATTTCCAGGAATGAGGTGTTCCATACACCTTAGTTAGGTAAAAGGTGTACTGATGGAAGGATTTGGTGTAAACTTCAAGATGTCTGTGATAGTACATGTAGTTGCTAGTGTATTATGCAAATGGATTAATGTTGACATTAATAAAATCCCTATGGTAAAACAAGGTAGGCTTCTGGATTATACTATTTCAGGATATAATGAATGAAATGGGAATTTGCACTGCTCCTTCATCTCTCTATCAGCACTCCAGCTGTGTCCCTTTTTACTACACTTCATGAAGAATAAGGATAACTTGTTTGGAATGGCCAGTGAACAAAGCCCATCAAAAGACAAAACTTGCAGGATTCTTTAGAAATGCACAAATTGGAAAATGAGAGATTTTGCCAAATGTATGCAATGTGGTACAACAAAAAACCTCATGTCTAGGGAATATATTAGTGAAAATTACCTTTTATTACAAAGTATGAGGTCTTCAACAAATTTTTATGAGCCACTGAAATGGCAGCCAAGTGAGAGATGTTTTGTTGTTCTTGCATTTTCCAGAAACCACATACCTTGTATCAAGTGAATCTATAATTGTTGAGCAATTCCTTTTTCCAACTGAACAGCACTTTTGAGACTGTCTTTCTGAGAGGTCATGAAAAGGAAATTGGAAATATCTGCTGACATGACAGACAAAGGCACTTTGACTTTGCATTTCCCTTTTCTCTGTGAATGAAGGTAAAAAGACCCTTGAAAGATGAAAATAACTCCCTTGGGTGCTCTCCCCTAAATGAGAACCACTTATTCTATAATTTGAGACATGTCACAGATAAGGACTTGAGTCACAGGTAGCTGTTTGGTTATTTTTGAACATGTGAAGTCCTTGCATGCTCCTTGTATAAGTCAAATGTATGCTATGAAAATACAAAGTCATTTTGCCTTTAGATATTCTTAATATACTATCATTTTACAGGGAACCACTTTTCCCCATTCCCCCTTTCATCTCAAATAGCAGCATTTACTCTGAAAGCTTTTCTTGGTATGTGGTCTTTCAACTCCTTGGGTAGAGCTGTATTATATAGTCACCATATTTGTGAGTTTAATGTTATAGTCATTGTCAAAACACCAAGATGTTTTTATGACCTGGCTCTTAAATCCCCCCTGGAACCTGGGCTGACTTGTACATAGTGAACCAGGAAATGGTACAGTGAAGGTCAGAATCTGGACACAGAAACAAGCCTTCTTTCTAAACTAGTTCCCAAGATGCTTTTATTTATTTTGGGGAAAGCCCAACTCACACTAATGTGACCAACGATTCCACAATGAGCTACCAGAGAACTCTCTTCTTGGAAGAGCCTGGTAACTCACTTAGTTTTGGTACCTTTTTTCCATTTTTCTCCTTTGCTACTCTTAAACCAAGATTTCTTTGTGTATTTCTACTTTCAATATTTATCTTTTCAAAATAACTCTGAGTGAAATTCAATGGCATTTATTTGTGAGCTTCACACAACTCTATAATGATTTTATGAACAAGAGGCTTGATAGACATAATCTATGTTAGTACAATGTTGAGAAAATAATAAAATTAAAAATTTTAAGAAGGGAACTACTAAATTCTCCAGAAGAAGGTAGTCAGTTGACAGGTAGCTGTTTGCATAGTTTTCAACATGTGAAGTCCTTGCATGCCCCTGGTATAAGAAAATGTATGTCACGAAAATACCAAGTCATTCTACCTTTAGATACTCTTAATATACTAGCATTTTAAAGGAATTACTTCCCCCTTCCCCCTTCTCATCTCAGAAGGCAGGATATGAAATAATGCAAATACTCTTGCTCTCTTACTCCCTTACTCTCACCCCCTCTTTCCTCTGTGTTCCTCCTCTCCCCATTCCTCTCTGCATCTCCCTCTATGTGATCATAGCCTGCCTCTACTCCTCTACTCCCACGCTCTCCGTGTATGCCTCAGTCTCTCTGTCTCTTTCTATTTCTCTCTTTCTGTCTTTCTCTGTTTCTATCCCATCAACTTCCCTAAACATATCCTAAAATAAACTGTATTCCACACTAAAAATGCAAATAAAATGCAAATAAAAATAACAATGAATTTTATAGAGTCATGAATATTTAAAATTTAAAAAATTAAGATTTAAAAAAAATTAAGATTTAATCGTGCATGTTTGTGCTTGTGTGTGTGTGTGTGTGTGTGTGCACTTGGATGTGTGTATGCATGTGTATATATGCTATCTGTGTAGGTATACATGAAGAGTAGAATAAGGTGCTGGATATCTTAGGGCTAGAGTTATAGGTGATTGTTAGCTCCAGATGTAAACTCTGGGAAGCAGACTTGTGTCCTCTCAAAGAACAGTAAGCCTTCTTAACCACTGAGCCATCTTTCTAACCCCTGTATTTGGGGTTTGCTAAAAGCTGAATGTCCAAATTAGGGCAAGATAAGTATATGTGCAATTGCATAAGAATTAGTTTGGATTTGCAGAGCAAGTTAATATTTTTACCAAAATAAAAATCACCAATTTTTAAAATGATTTTTTACAAACTTTAAAAAAATAACTTTCAAATAAATAAAAGTACCACAAGACAGAGGTAAAAAGTCTATACAATCAATTTTCATTCAGGAAGGGGATGAAATGTAAAGATTATAGGTGAAAATATTCCAGCTTAACAAAAATGTAAATTCCTTACTATTATATATTCATTTTTTTATTTTTTAGAAAACATTTTTTATTCATAAAAATACATTTTTAAAAGTTTCAGTCA
>JADRCC010559897.1:0-10966 GCA_019843855.1 Hylomyscus alleni
CACACAGAGACAGGTTGAATCTGTGGAAGTGAAACTATGGGTGTGGAGGACCGACTGTCCTTGAACCCCACAGCTCATATCTAGTTAGATATGAATGTTCCTAGTGAAGTTCAGAGGAGGCCCTGGCTTCGAGGAGCCCTCAGTGAGTCACCTAGGGCACACTCCATTCTCCCAGAGTCAAACTGTGCCATGCGTGATACTCTCTGGCTTACCGGAGGCCCGTCACATAGGCACTCTGTGGTATCCACATTCCAGACAGCAGAAGAAGAACAGACTTTCATCATAAGCACACTGTGTGCACGAGATGTGTGAAAGACTGAACTCCGTGTGATACACTTCAAAGCCACAGTCTTCAACCCCAGAGTAGGGCCAGTGCAGCGCTGAACCCTAGCAAGGATAGCAGCCTCAGGCCGGCTCTGCTCACGTCCCTCTGTACGGTGTCTTGAGAGGTGATATATTTTATTTTGTACTTGGGTTGCTTGAAATGGGGTGGGACAGGTGCTCGATTTGTACATGTGAACACGAAGAGCTGGAGAGATGACACTAAGTGTAGGTGCCCTCTTCCCTCTAACCACGCGTTCCCCTCTCTTCAGGCTCTCAAGGGCTCCAAGAAGCTGGTGCTGTCTGTGTACTCAGCTGGGCGTATCCCGGGGGGCTACGTCACCAACCACATCTACACCTGGGTAGACCCACAGGGTCGAAGCACATCCCCGCCCTCCAGCCTGCCCCAGCCTCACGGCAGCACCCTGAGACAGCACGAAGATGACCGAAGGAGTGCCCTACACCTCCTGCAGAGCGGAGATGAGAAAAAGGTGAGATCTGACACTAAGTGGGTAAAGACTTGGGGACTTGGGGATGCCTTGGATTTCCAATCTCCTTGTACACCCAGGAGCTCCCTCAAGGCTAGGAGGATGGGTGGAGCTCTGTGATGGAGGCTCTGTTATTTCTTTTGAGTCCCTCAAGTTTGGTCTTCCTGGCTTCCTCCAGGTGACCTGTAAGGTGTTCTAGGATAAGCTGCTGTCACAGACTAGTATGAAGACTGACTTGATGTGAGTCTTCCTCCCACAGCAGAATGGAGGGGACCTTTTGGTCTGGTTTACAGCTCTACTCTAGGACTTATTCTGGGCTGTAGATCTCCAACATCCTCCAGCCCCTAGCATGTAGTCCTTTCCGGTAATTGAACCTGGGCCACTCTAGCACCCAGGACAGGCGAAGAGAGAAAGCTTAGGGTGTACTTTTACATGCGAACGTGGTATACATCAAATTGTTCAGGGGTCCAGATCCAGGCATGGACTATGCATAGACCTTGATCCTGGAAGACCCTTGGATGGACTATAAACAGCAGAAACCAACTTGACTGACTCCGTAATTTGAGAATGTATTAAAAAGGTATGCACAGTCCCAGAAGTAGAGCTGAGAAACTCAGGGTGCATCTGCTGAAGAAACCCCACCACAATGTCCCCATGTCCTTCTCCTCCAGGCTTCTTTTGCAGAGAAGGAGTACCTTTTTGGCTAGTAGGATGCCTTATCTTAGCTGATAAGACCACTGGCACTGTAGCCGGTGGGGGAAGAGCATGATGGGATTCTGTAACTTAAAGGAGGTCTCATTAAATGTCCCCTAAACAGCCCCCCTCCTCTTCTTCCTGCTGTCAGAAAGTGGACTGTTTCCTACTGGAAAGAGTGAGGAAAATGATCGAGGGCCCCCTGAAGCCTTAACCTGTCTGGGTTCTGTTTGCATAGTTCTGTTTGCATGGTTCTGCTTGCATTGTGCACATGGTTGCTTCTGGAACAAAGAATAACTGTCACTCCTGTCCTGCCAACATCTCTCTGCTGTTTTAGGATCTTGATCCTTACAGCTAGGAGACCACATACCTTCTGGCTTGGGGCCAAGCTCCATCCTCCAAAGGATCTCTCAGCTCTCTTTTTTCTGTCAATAAGACCATAACATTTACTTAATGTGGTTTGTGTTCTTTGCTCAAACATCAATATGAAGGATTCAGGGAGATTTCAGTAGCTTGTGGGAAGGTGATGGTGTCTAGAAGCCTGCTTGGCGTGCGCAGGATGGCAGCCAGCAGGCAAGTCCTCCTGCCTCCCCATCAAGGATGCCCACTTTAGGCCACCTTGAGGGGTCTTATCACCCACCTGGGTTACATCAAGGCCAGCTTTGCAGCATTAGGCAGAGAACTTGGTTTGTTGTTTTCAAAAGCTGCTGTCCTGGGCAGAACCTGAGTTCAGAGCTGAAATGGCTGTAATTTGGGCTGGTCCTGAATTCCTGTGGCTTGAGTTTTGTACAGGGTACCTTCCAGAGTCGTTGAGGCCACCTGGAGGGTATGTATCCCCAGAATCGGAGCCTGAGGGCAGACAGTAGAGAGGTAAGATCTCAGAAGCAAGATAAGGAAAATCTGTGTCCTTGTTCCCCTTTCTGCTATGGCAATAAAAGTACCACTGGCTGGGTAGTTTATAAGGATTTGAGATTTGTTTGGCTTGAGGCTGGAAGGCAGGAAGTTCCAGAGTGTGACACCTGTACTTGATGGGAGCCACGGTGCTGAACCACTGCTTGATGTTAACACAGTCAACACAGGTCTCTCTTAATCATCTCATAAAGCTGCCAGTGCCTCGGAGTCATAGAAGACCTCCCACCCCCCCCACTCCCCGCAGGTAGTCTTATCTAACCCTAGTTACCTAGCCCAAGACCTCCTTTCAAAATACCATCAGCATATGAATTTGGAGGTTAGTTTTCTATACACTGCAATTTGGAGAACATAGTTATTAATTCTACGGGCAGGGTAAAAGCCAGTGAAGAAAAATGAAATTCCAAGGACTAGGAAGTGACAGGAAGTGGTCACCTCTCTGAAAAAAAATGATGAAGGAGCCACAAAGTACCATTTTGGAACCTGAAACCCCAAGAAATCAGGACAACATGTACAAAGGTCCTAAGAAAGGACTGAGCTCAGTATCTTTGAGGTATTGGGTGGGCAGGAGGATGGAGGTGGGAGCCTCAGATAAAGTCCTCCCTGGGCATCATGGGATAGCTTTTATAAGAATATAGAAAGTGCATCTGAAAGACCATGGAGAATGCAAATGCCACAGGAGGCAGGATCTAGCCCCGTGACAGTCCAGAGGAGTCTTCTCAGATTGTACAGCTGAGTGGGTCATGGGACTAAACGGGATCCCACCGGTGTGGCAGGAATGACTCAGATCTTAGTTCTGCTGCCTGTGAGGTGTATAACCTCGGACAGGTTACATAAACTGTCTGAGCCCGGGGTTCTTTCTCTGTAACAGCCTTGGGGAAGCTCCGTGGTAGTGAGGTTCTGGTTTGAGCCCTGATTCATCCTCAGTGTCTGGAACAGTTCGTGACAGAAATGATTTGACTTTGCCTATAAGGAGTACCACAAGAGCTACATCTCAAAGGCCACCCCTAAAGATGCCAGCAGCTCTCCTCCAGGTGACTCACAGAACAGCATGCCCGTGAGGCTGCTCCAACCACATTCAGATTAGATAGGGAGCAAAGACGGAGTGTTCTGCCGGCGTGTAGGTATGTGTATGGCCTGCATGCCTGATGCCTGTGGAGGTCAGAGAAAGGCATTGGATGCCCTAGAATTGGAGTTATGGATGGTCGTGAGCTACCATGTGGGTGCTAGGAATAGGAACCAAGCACAGGTCCTCTACCAAGTGCAACAAGTGTTCTTACTCGCTCAGTCACCTCAGGCGCCTCCACCTTTACTTCTTAAATGCTAGAATTATAGTTGTGCACCACTGTATTTGGGTTCTTGATTTTTGTTTCTGTTATAAGATTTTAAAAATGTTATATTAGCATATGTTAATTCTACACAGTCATGGGTTTCACTGTATGGGCTTGCTAGTCTTATGTCAACTTGACCCACAAACTAGAGTTATCTGAAAGGAGGGAACCTTTAATTGAGAAAATGCCTCCCATAAGATCCAATTGTAAGGCATTTCCTTAATTAGTGGTAGATGGAGGTGGGTCCAGCCATTGTGGGTGGGGCCATCCCTGGGCAGGTGGTCCTGGGTTTTCTTAATAGGGTGAGCAAGACGTAAGGAGCAAGCCAGTAAGCAGCATCCCTCCATGGCCTCTGCATGAGCTCCTGCCTCCAGGTTCCTGCCCTGTTTGAGTTCCTGTCACGACTTCCTTTGATAATACACAGTACTGTGGCAATATAAGCCAAATAAACCCTTTCTTCCCCACCTTGCTTTTTGGTCGTGGTGTTTCATCGCAGCAATAGAAACCCTAACTAAGACACGGTGACATTTTCATATATACATGTACATAATGTGTTTGATCATAGTTACCTCCTCTTTTACCCTCTCTTGTGCCCCTCCCACTTTTACTAGTCTCTTTTCCCAATTAGTCCCACCCATGCATGTCCCCATGGAGGCCACAGGTTTACATCAGGATAGTTATGGCGAACAATGTCTCTCACTGAATTTGGAGTTCGCTGTTTTAGCTCAGTGTTAGGCTAACCGGCCAGTGTCCCTGCCACTCTCCAGCTCTGGGGTTACAGGCACACACCACCACACCCAGCTTTTTACATAGGTGCTGGGTACCAGCTCTCAGGTCCGCATGCTTGCATAGAAAGTGCTTTATCCACTGAGCCATTCCTGCAGCCTCTGAGTTGGATGGGGTCTCTTGTAGCCCAGGCTGGCTGTGGCTTTCTCCTCCCAGTACTGGGACTGCAGGTGTGGGCCACATACCTGGCCCACATCTCCTGCTCCTCTTTCTCTTCCTCCTCCTCCTCCTCCTTCTATTCTTCCTCCTCCTCTTCTTTCTCCCCCTCTTCTTCTTCTCCCCCTCTTCTTCCTCCTCCTCCTCTTCCTCTTCTTCTTCCTTCTCCTCCTCCTCCTTTTTTTCTTTCTTGTAAAGGAACTGCTGCACCATTTGCCACAGCAGCTGTGCTGTTTTATTCCCTCCACAGCACACAATGTCTCTTCTCTGTTTGTGAGCCATCAGTCACCCTAACATAGGTCAGCCTTTCCCTCATCTGTCTCCACCACGGACCTTTATGTGACACCTTAGCAGAGTGATGACAGTGCTGGAGGTCACAGCTGGGACACAGCAGAGTTTAAGCAAGGCCACTCTGTCTCTTTCCAAGCCCTCCAGTCTAGCAGTCACCCTGTTCCACCTTACTGGCTTCCATTGTGAGGTGGAACACTTAAGACACCTGTGGAGAACCTCAGTCCAGAGAAGGGCTCGTTCTGACACATTCCAAGAGGTGCGTAAAGGGATAAGGAAGGGTGTGTTCTCCTGCTAGAGAGATTGGAGGTAGAATTCCTAGAGGAGACTATATGGGGCTGACCTTGGGAGGGAGCAGGAGCAGCAGGCAGAGGGACAGGTGATGGTGGCGGGTGAAGTTTGAGAGAACAAGATGGATCCTAAGTGCTATTGTTTGGTTGTGCAGCCATGTCCTGAGGTGCAGGCTGGGAGTACCAGTGTGTGAGCATGCTTTTATGAAGGACGCAGAGACCCTTGGCAAGGTCCTGGAAGTGAAGGGGACCAGGCTACAGATTATGGCTTAGTGGATAAAGCACTTCCTCTTTTAAAGGAAGGAAAGGAACTGGCTCAAGATGAGCTGGAAAAGGCCTGGAGCCAGGTAGGATGTGGCCGGTTTTAGTCAAGGTAAATTGGAAACAGCCCTGTAGGAAAGTTCCTGTCCCCACAGGGTTGCTACACCCTGCTCTCCCCATGCAGGCATCCAGGGTGAGAGAGTTCCTTCACTGTGCATGACTGCATCTTGGAAGCAGCTTACAGTGAACACGGCAGCAGCCATGTGTTGCCTTGGCCTGGAAGGCAACTGGACAGGAGGAAGGCAGAGCAGGAAGGCATCTGGGTGGGAGGAGCAGTGAGTGTTGCTGGGGCTCTTTAGAGTAAAAGGAATGAGCAGGAGGCTTGCAGACTCCATTCTCGCCTGGGTATCCCTCCACTGACTTGGGGAGCAGGCTGAAGTGGGCTCTCTCTGTTCCTGTGCTCTGTGTGTAAAAGTGTGATGCTTAGCGTTGGCTCATCTGTAGGAGTCCCAGAGATGGGGTTCTCCACACATGTCATATTTCTGTATCAGTTTTTATTTGAGAGAGGTTGTTCTGCTGACGGACACCAGCCTGCTGAATGGCTGTTTATCCCACCGATGCAGCTTCAGGATTTCAGTGGGGTGTTGTGGAATCTCTTGGCTCAAAGGCCAGAGCTATGCAGTCCTTGTGGACTGTGTCATGAGTACTGATGGGTGCACTGAGGCATGCAGAGGTTGAGTGCATTGCTCCAGGACATGCTGCTGGTGAATGGCTGAGCCACCTCAATTCTGCTTCCAGACTTGTCTCTAACCATTCCGCATCTCCTGGCTCTAGCCCTTGGAGCTGACTTCTGCACAGCTGTAGGCATTGGGCTGACACTAAGTGTCTTGGTCAGTATCTGTGACACTCCACTGTGGTCACACGCTACAGCCCCCCTCTGAGATGAGTGGTTAGAGCCTGCAGCCACTCACAGCTCTACACAGACACAGAAGCAAGATGCGCCAGCCTAGCCCCAAAGGAGCAGCAGCTTCAGATTCAGCAGCACCAGGTTGAAGCTTGTTTCTAGGACTTTTTATCATTGACTTTGAACAAGCCATTTTAACCTAAGTGAACCACTCAAGTGTCCTTGTCCATGACCTGAGGACCGTCCCACCAGCCTGTATCCGAGAATAACCATGCACATAAGCTCAGAGCACAGCGCAGGGGACGTGGCAATTAATTTTAACAACAGCATCAGCTGTCTAAGGCCAATGAGGAACGAAGTGCCTTTCATGTTGTTCTTTTTAGAATATTGATCAAATACCTCTATGGACCCCAAACTAACCTGGGTACTGGGGATACCACTGTGAAGAACAACGATGGCCCATATCCAGGAGGGTGACTCTTTATTGTGTGGGCATCCTACAGAGGTATTGGAACAAATGGTGTGTGGCATATTCTAAGGAGGTGGGTTAACCCAAGAAGGGCTCAACACACAATAGAGGTGGGCAGAAGAGGCCTCATTAAAAGGTAATAAGATATCCATATGGGTAGAAAGTTCCTAGGGAGGGCTTTGTAAAGTTAAAGAGGTTGGAGGCCAAAGCCATGGACAAAGCTAGTCTGCAGAGCCTGGAGAGTCTTCTTTAAGGAGAAGAGCGCCATGGCGGAGCTTAGAGCAGGAGAGGGTTGAATGCACGTGAGGTGCCTCCTGTTGGCTCAGGCTGCCGAGAGGCTAGACTGCAGGGGTGGAAGAGGATGGAGGAACTTAGAATCCTAGCCCTCGCCACAGCTCTGAAGGGTGGGCAGAGGCAGGAAGGCTTTGGCCTGCAGGTAAGAGACACTCTGGATGGCAGGAACATACACATGAGGGTACTTATTTTTCAACTCAGCAAGGCTGGCCAGGTAGCCTAGTGGGCAGCTGAGCCAACAGGTGAGGATTTCTTTCCCCTCGCAGTTGGCTTTTACCTCCGTCATGTTGCTTCATGGCCTTAAGCCTGCAGCCATTGTTCCTGCCGCCATAGCTCTCTCTGCCTCTGCTTCTCTGCTTTTAGAGTGAATACTTTTCCTGAGAATCACTACCAGGTAACCATTAATTAGCTAACGCGGACTGAGGACCACTTAGGTTCCCTGACAGGGGAAGCAACGATCTTTGGAGCTGCCAGAGGGACGCTACCCTCGTTCTCTGGACAGTCTCTCGGGGCTCAACACGAGACAGGATAGGGGATGGCCTCTGGCTGGGCCTCCGGTAGCACACACTCTAGTCAGTTGGCGAGTCTCACCCTGCCTATGGAGAGCATGAACAGGGAGAGGCCTCTGCTTAGCCTCACCTGAGGGTACAACACAGACTGGTCCTGTCCTGTCAAGAAGCAAATCTTGAGGCTGAGGCTACCTGCTGGCTCTAGCCTGCCTTACCTTATTGATGCCTGAAGCCTACCTCAGTACTTCATCCCATCTTGTGGGGCTCTCTAGAAATTCACCTGGCTTCTCTCCACCCATCCACTCTAAATACTAGCCTGAGCCTGTCACCCCCTCTGACTTCCTGTTTGCACCATATTGTCACAGGCTAGCCCAGCCTTCTGCCGCTCCCTACCATACTCCAGCCATATAGAGTCTTTATATGACCCAGTGGCCATACTGTGCCACACACAGTATGGTCACTTTCCTCTTTCCCTGCTGTTCACAGAGCTCTCAGGTGTGTTTCCCAGGGCTCTGCCGAGGCTGAGCTCCCAAGCTTCAGTCCCACCTAGCCCAGGGTTTGTGGAAAGAGGGTTCCTGAGAAGAAGGTACGAGGGTAGTAGGATACTGCCCCAGTCTAAGAACATGTAAAGTTGTTTGTTTGTGTGTTTGTTTGTTTGTTTATTTGTTTTCTAGTCCTTCCTGGAACCTACAGGCCTGGCATGGCATACAGACTTTGCAGAGGTGACTCGGTGAAGGCTCTTGAGATAGGGAACTGTCCTAGGTTATATGGGCAGCTCAGTGTCACCAATGTCCTCAGAGGAGGCACAGGAGGGTGTGGGTTAGAGGAAGGGGGGGTGGGGGGGTTGGGGGGAAGCCTATGGAAAGGTGCTGAGCTAAGGTACCGGAAGTTCCTGGCGCCTCAGAAGGAAGGTAGCCTTCCTACCCAGTCCACACCGTCCACTTCCAGAACTGCTTTTCTCCCAAGCTTCTGACTTGGACAGTTTGTTCCACTGTGGTACAGTGCCAAGGCACCAATGATTGTGAGGGGACACAGGCCTGGCAAGGAAGGAGGGAATTGCATGGCTGTCACAGCAGGCCCCACTAGTCTCTAGGTGGGAACAGCTCCTGGGGGAGTGACTTTGGGTAGGACAGTTCCCAGGAAGGGACTCATGGTGAGGCCTCAGTGGTGAGCACCCCAGCCCTTGTCCCAGGGGATCTTATGCACCTTCCCAGGTGGCTCTTATAGCCCACACTCCCTTTTCTGTTTTATTGCCTCATGCTGTCAGGAGCATCTCCAGGGACCCTGCCACGCTATCCTCTGGCTAAGCCTGGCTTAAACCTTGGGCAGACACAGGGTTCTCGGGATGCATGGGTAGAGGGACAATGCCAGGAAGGCAGTCACAGTCACCACCTCTCCAGAAAAATCACTCCTGATTGTTTCCACCTCTGCAAGCTTAGCCAGTGGCTTGCCTTAGGATGCCATCCCCCATCCCGCAGATGACAACAGTCTGTGTTGCCTGGTTGCTCTCAGTGCAACTCTTCCCATCCCCCCTCTCAGTAGAGAAACTGAGGCACGGGGGGTGAAGCTCACACACCTACTGAGTATTAGCAACTTCAATAGTCTAGCTCTGGACCATCAGACCTAGGTTAACTCAAGTCCATACAAGCCTCAGATGGGTCCTGTGGCAGGGTGGTGGAGCAGACCCTAAAGTATGAACCACAGCTCCTGGGTCTGACCTGGGAGTCTCCAGAGCCATGGGTCCAGGACAGCGTGTCTGTTTTTCTGATCCTTTATGGCCCCACGCATCCATCTCTAGCTTGAGGAAGGCTGTCCTGAGCAGCTGCAACACTCATGGGGTCACTGTTGAGCCCTTCCCCACTCCTCTTGCTGAGCAACAGGGGCACACAGTGTAGGGAAGAGTGCCACTTCCCAGTGGTAGCATCTGGACCAGGCGTGGCCACAGCCAGATATAATTGCCTGATGTCAGCAGTTCGTTTTTTCCCTACATGAGCTTTGCCACGTGCAAAATGGAACCCACCAACAGGAGATCATATTTATTGAACGTGTCCTGTGACATTTACTAAACTCTAAGCATGGCGCCATGTTGAGTCTTTATAAAGTAGACAGATACCAGCTTTGTCCTCATGTTCAGATAATGGGGCCGAGACACTGTGAGGTTAAGTGACTGCCCCAAGGGCACACATGGTGCTGGGATGAGCGCTTTGTGCCCTGCTCTCTCTCCTTTGCCACCTCTGCTCAGGTAGATGCTGAATTAAATGAGGTGCTGGAGTGGAGGAAAAGGCTCTTCCCAGTGGCTGGGACAGAACACACTGCAACTGTTAGCTGAGTGACCTTGGAAAATAAGACAGCTTCTAGTGGGGACTGGAGGGCTAGCTCAGTGGTTAAGAGCACTGACTGCTCCTCCAGAGGACCAAGGTTCACTTCCCAGCATCCATCTGCTCTAACTCTAGTTCCAGGGGATCCAACACCTTCATACAGAAACACATACGGGCAAAACACCAATGCACACAAAATAAAAACGAATCATTAAAAAGGAGCTAAGTGAAGTTTGCCCCCATGACACCTGAAGGTCATATGTCCACCGCTTTCCACCATAGGTATTTATGCTGTCTTCTCTTGCGTCCCTTACATTTTCATGAGTCTTCTCTTAATGGGGGTGAGGGGGCATCTCTCTGGGCTAGGTATGAGCTATCCTAGCCCCTCCCCCCATAAATCCTTGCATGCCTAAGCTACTTGTTCTCCCATGCATTTCCTCCCCTAACAGTTCCCTCTGCCTCACCTCCAAGGCTTACGTTTCGATTGTCAAGCATTGTCAGCCCTAACCATGTGTTCAGCCTCCAGTTCCTCAGAGACAGCACTTTCTCCAGAAAGTCCCCACCTGCCTGGTTCTCTGTCTGAGCCTGTGTCCCTCTGTGGCTGTGTGGCCCCTCCTTGTGGTCCTGCTGCAACTTGAAGGTCTCTGACCCTTTCCACCTCACTGTGATCCCTTCCTGAGCAGAGTAGTGTTCGGGCGTCTCCCCCACAGCCCCCCTCCCCAGCCCACCCCCCGAGTCAGCACAGGGACATACTGGGTCAGTATGCCCTGAGTGTGCAGAATGGAGTGAAATGTAGCAAGCACCGTGGCCTATCAGAACAGTGGTTGTGTTGGAGACCCTGGAGAGATGGGGGACTCTCCAGGGAGATAGAGTCCCTCTGGGTCCCAATGGTAGTGGCCCCAAGCTGAAATCAACCTTGATCTTATGGAGGAAAGAAAGGAGTAAGTAT
>JADRCC010559906.1:0-10954 GCA_019843855.1 Hylomyscus alleni
GAGAGAGAACCCGGTTTATGAAACTGCGGGACAGTTTCATAATATGACATCTGGACAGCCTGTAATGCCAGAACTTGGAGACTGAGGCTGGAGCCTTGCCATTAATTCAAGGATAATGTTGGCTATAAAGTAAGCTAAGGCCAGCCAGGCTTAAGTAGTAAGATCCTTCCTCCACAAATAAGCCTAGAAAACAAACAAAAAAAAGCCCACAGTGATGCCAGGCACAGTGCACACCTGAGATTCTGCTGTGGCCCTGTTCACATAATTTTTATTTTATTTTATTTTTTCTAAGTGAGGATTAGTCCCCAGGCCTTATGCATTCTAGACAAGTGCTCTAACCCAGTTACACCCCTAGTCCCACACTGTAAGTTTTTAAAGTCACAGAAGTGTCTGACACCTCAACTGTCTGATGTTCAAAGTACTGTTTAATTGGCAGGTATGTGGGAGAAAAGCAGAAGGATCAAGAAATAAGAAGAAGATTTTAAAAACAGTTTAGTTAGTGTCAGACTGTCAGATCTTAAGTATAGAAATGTCTTGGTTTTGGTGTGTGCGTTTGTGTGTGCATTCGCCTGACATGTTTAAAATTACAGCCTTGCCCGGTGGTGGTGGCTCATGCCTTTAATCCCAGCACTTGGGAGGCACAAGCAGGTAGCTTTCTAAGTTTGAGGCCAGCCTGGTCTACAGAGTGAGTTCCAGGACAGCCAGGGCTACACAGAGAAACCCTGTCTTGAAAAAAACCAAAAATAAATAAATAAATAAATAAATAAATAAAAAAAAATAAAATTACAGCCTTGGATCTAGTTTATACCGTCGAGAATTTCTTACATTTTCTTGCCTCTAGTTGCCTCCATGTTTCCCCAGAAACCTCTTGTCTCTTGGAGAATTCTGCAAACTTCATTCCTGTATGATGGGTGAGACAGCTAGCATTTGTGGAGGCGATCCTCTGAGATTTCGCCCTCCATGCAGGTTTATCAGAGAGACTGTTATGGACACTGCCAAAATAGCCCAGTCATAAGGAACTGCATTCTTCATAGAGAAGACAGAGACAGAACTGCAAGTTCACGCGGGTTCTCCGTGATGCCCAAGTCCTGAGGAGGTGATGCAGGTGGCCTGGGCACAGGGTAACAGGGCAGGAAAACCGAGCCTTTCACAGTAGCACTGTCAAGCCTGTTCTTGGTCTGGGAAAACATACAACTAAGTCCCTCAATGTTGTTTAATTGAGAACTAGCTGGGAAAAGGCCAGTCACAGCCTGGCATTCTTGGTTCATCCCCAAGGACATAGAGGGATGTTCACAGTCCACGCACACCCACTGCACAGGTCCCTCACCAGGTTCAGCCTAGGGGCCTGTGAGCTCCCAGACTGGAAGCTGCATCAGTCTCTACTCTGAAAGCAGCTGGTTAGGCTGGGGCATTGCTGGGTTCCTCTTGACTTCATTTTAATTGATAATAACAAAAGCTGAGGGCTGGGGATATGGTCAGTGGTTAAGAGCGCTGGCTGCTTTTCCAGAGGACCCAAATTCGGTTCTCAGCATAAACGTCGTAACTCTAGTTCCAAGGGATCCGATGCCCTCTTCTAGGCTCTGCAGGCACCAGGCGTGCAAGTGGTGCACAGACAAACACCCATATCTATAAATAAAATAAAATTTAAATTAAAAAAAGTTGAGCAAATGGTTTACTTCAATACTTTTATTCTGAGACAGGGTCTTACTCTGTAGCCCAGGTTACCCCGGCGTTCACTCTATAGTCCAGGCCTCAGCCTCCTGAATTCTAGGATTATAGGCATGAGACATCGAGTCCAGCTTCAGTGATTTTAATATTTTGAGCAAAAGAACCCACGTTTTTCTGGCCCTTTCCAGTTTTGGTGCTCAAAGGAAACCATATAGATGGCTCGTGTCAATGAGTTATTGCTAAAGTAATTTCACCGAACAGTTGAAACAAACTCCCTCAGGTCTTGAGAGGTGACTCAGCAAGCAATTAAGAGCATTGGCTGCTCTTGCAGAGGACTCAGGTTTCCATGGCAGCTAACAATGGTCTGTAACACCAGTTTAAGGGCATCCAATGCCCCCTTCTGGCCTTTGTGGGAACTGCATACACGCGGTGTACAGACACAAGGCAAAACACCATTCACTTAAACAAAACAAAACAAAACAAAACACACTCCACTGGCATATGACAACATCACTGTGGGGTTCTGGGTCTCCTGGTCAGCAGGGTGACTCAGCTTATATCCCATGCTCCTCCTAGAGTCACAGGTCACCTGTGCTTATTTAGGTCACCTGAGCTTATTTAAAGATTGGAGCTGATGGAATTGCAGAAGAATGTGCCCCGTAGTGCCAGCACCTTTCAGGTCCTTTTGCCCACATCTGGTGATATTCTACCAGCCAAAGCAAGTCTCATGGCCGAGCTCAGGATCAAGACAAGGAAGTTATGTGCTATCTATAGAGGCAGAGGGGAGGGAGGCCATGTTCCAGGCATCAGCAGGATCCATCACCTATCATTATCTTATAACAGTTTTTATTCACATGGGACCTCAAGCCCTCTTTATAAATCTTCCCTATGTTCCCTCCTAGTCTAAAGTACCACAATACAATTAACCCTCAAAATAATGAATATTCACAATAGTTTCCTCTCGAATAGGGCTTTAGAAAAACTTACACTCATTTTTCTAATTAACCAGCGTCTCTTCCCAATAATAAAGAAATTAGACATCACAACCTTGACTCAGAGTTAGGGCCTCTCCACTTCCTCCTCTGCCCAGCAGGCTGGGGCTGGCTCTGAGAGGACTCCACAATAGCCCAATACTTTCTGTTCAGGCTTTTCATGCACACAAGAGCTTCTGTATTGTGCATTGTGCAATTCCTCATAAAGAATGGTTTTGTTCTAGCTTTTATGGCTGTAGAAGGTTACAAGACGTAATAAATTCATTTAGAAATGATTCAAAAAGGAGAGAGAGAGAGAGCGTAAGAGTCTGAACAATACCTAAGACCCTTTTGGTTGACGAGATCAGATTTAGGGGCTGGGATTAACAGGGGAGCTGTACAACATGACAGCTGACCTTACATTACGTGACCATCAAGGAATGCTGCCTTACATTAATACCTTTTCTTAAAGATTCTTTCTTTTATCACTGGTGTG
Organism: Hylomyscus alleni; assembly: GCA_019843855.1. NCBI lineage: Eukaryota > Metazoa > Chordata > Mammalia > Rodentia > Muridae > Hylomyscus > Hylomyscus alleni. The sequence continues at coordinate 3,136 of JADRCC010559906.1, forward strand.
TGTTGGGGTCTGGGGAGTTACATGTATTCCTAGAGGGTACATAAAGGATCTTAAATACTTGAAGACCACCTATTGGCAGCCATCATTAAGAAAGACGGTTCTCTCTAGTCCCACCCATACCAGTGAGCAGGTGACCATCTGTCGCCTCGGAGGCCTCCTGGAGGCTTCTCTTCCGTTTGGGGGAATATATGTATTGGTCAAGGGTTCTTTGTTGGGATAAACCCAATTGCTATTAGTTTGAGCAAGGTGGGGATTTATTGGTTTATATGAGGCCTGCATATTTATTGGTATATATGAGTCGGGCAGAACAGATTCGAGGGATACCTGGATCCAGACATTCAAACTCCTTCAGGTTCTTCTCTTCTCCACAGGGAGAGGAATATGCACAATGGAGACTCCAGAGTTACAGCCTTTGGGTTCTAGTAACGTCTCGAGGACAGAGAACGTATCACTTAGTAAAGCTTTCACCTTATGTAAAAAGGAGAGGCCATTGCCTGGCCTGGTTTGGATCCCTTGCTTATGGGTTGGACCAATCATTAGCAGAATACAGGTGAGGAACACTGGGGAAAAAATCACAGAAAACCACACAGACCCTCCTTATGAGAACAGAACATGAAATGAATGGAAAACTGTCTTAATTACTTTTCTTTTCTTTTTGTTTTTTTTTTGAGACTGGGTTACTCTATGTAGTCCTGGATGTCCTAGAACTCACTATGTAGACCAGGCTGGCCTTGAACTCACAGAGGTTCACTTGCTTTTGCCTCCAGAGTGCTGGAATTAAAGGCTTATGTTACCACACCTGTCCCTTACTTTTCTATTGCTGTAATAAAACACCACGATCAAGACAACTTATAGAAGGAAGAGTTAATTTGGATGGTTACAGAGGAATAGGGGTCCATTACTGTCATGGTGGGAAAACATTACAGCGGGTGGCAGACATGGTGGCTGGAGCCACAACTGGAATCTCATATCTCTAACCATAACGGGAAGCAGAGAGAGCAAACTCAAAATGGTGCAAGTCTTTAAGCTCTCAAAACCCACTCCAGTGACACCCCCGCCACCAACAAGGCCATATCTCCTAAGCTCCCCAATCATGACCACCAAGTGGGGACCGGATAGTCAAGTGAGAGCTGGTGGGGGTCACTCTCATTCAAACCACACACAGACCCTTGCCCAGGCAGCACCTTAGGAGGCTGGTGTGTATATTGTGTTGGAGGAGGTGGGGTTGTGATATAGAAGTTCTTCCTACACTGCTGTGACCCTGCTGTAAAATAACGCTAGTGGAGGAGACAGCCCCCTCACATTCTGTCTTTGATGGCCCTTCAGATTTGGTTCTTGTAGAGCTGTGGGTAGGCTTTAACCTTAAATGTTGTTAGGGTGGCTGGGCTTGGAAAGAAATTCTGGCAGCAGTTTCCTGGCTCTCTGAGGTAGTACTTTTGGAAACATGGGTACCCAGTGACCTTGAGCTCCTGGGAGAACTGATTCCTGGCCAGCTCTGTAGTGTCTCTGTGACTTGGCAAATTCTGCTCTGGATATGAGGGTTGGGCCACACCAGCCCTGAATGCTAATTCTAGATCTATTTTCCTGGCTGTGCTACACCACGGATCAAATCTCCTGTCATCTTCTGGATTCCTTTTCAAGGTCCCCAGTCACACCTCCATTCATTCAGAAGTTTTAAGGGGCAGTGTGGAATTTTCTTAAGATTGGTCAAAGCTGTCAAGATTGTCAAGTAGCTATATTTGAGAAACTGAAGCAGGGGGATCACTTGAGCCAAGTTTTAGGCCAACTGGATAACATAGGGAACTTTTTCCACACACACACACAAAATTCAACCAAAAGATTGGCAAATAATTACACTTGCATATTTAAAAATAAGCTAAAAACATTTAAGGGATATATGTATCATGTGCTTGATACATATATTTGAAGTGGTTTGTTGAATGACAGACAATATCTGCCTTGATTCTATCATATTCTTATGGTCTGTCTATCAGCCCCCCATAGAATATATAATGGATCTGATATTTTAAAATACTGGAAGATGTCTAAGAACTACTTCGGATGTATACTTTAGGGCAAGAACTGGAGCTGAATGTAAGGTAGTGCATGCTTATAGTCTCTGCGCTTGGGAGGCTGAGGAGGGAACACTGCTTAAGACTGGGAGGTCGCCGGGTGGTGTGTGGTACACACCTTTAATCCCAGCACTTGGGAGACAGAAGCAGGTGGGTTTCTGAGTTCGAGGCCTGCCTGGCCTACAGAGTGAGTTCAGGGCTACACAGAGAAACCCTGTCTCGAAAAACTAAAAAGAAAAAAAAGCTAACCTAGGCAACACAGGGAGACCATGTCAAACAAACAAACAAACAAACAAAACAAAACAAAAGCAAAAAGCCCCAAACTGAAAACAAATGTTTTTTATTTGCTAGTTAGTTTAGTAGGGGCTGGGACAGAGACGAAAGTCTGCCAATAAATGGTTATGTTTCCCCTAAGGCAGCTAGGTCCAGTTCTGCAGGTGGGAGGGGGGCCTCCAGGAGACAGTAAAAGCATGCCTTAGGGTTATCCCACTATCAGTTCACCACCTGTCACTCGCTGGTCCCATCTCTGTGGGCACTGCACCTCCAGCCCTCTGCTCTGGTTCCCTGAGTGTATAGCAAGCTTGTTCTTATGGCCAAGAATACTCCTCAGCAGGGTCCTACATACGGCAATCGTCTCTGAAGCGTGCAGTCCGTGCCAAGTGAATTCCATTCTTCTAAACCATGCATTATGGCCTCTTGCTATTCCACTGAACCAATGGAGAGGGGAGGGTATCTCACATGCAGAAGTCCCCCTATATCATCCATTGTATCTTCAGATAGCATAAGGATTTCACAAGGAGACGGGCTGACACCCAGACACTGACTTGAGTAGAGGTGGGGCTGGGGTACGCATAAAGCCTCTTTGACTCAGAAGTGATAGAGGGCTGGTGAGATGGCTCAGTGGGTACAGGCACTTGATGCTGAGCAAGACAGCCTGACTTCTATTCCTGGGACCCTCATGGTAGAAGAGGTGAACCAGCTCCAGCATGTAGCCCTCTGATCTCCACATGCCTGGCATGAGCCATCAAAAGCGTGCATGCAAGCACACAAACAAACAAACCTACTGGGCATAAGTCTTTGGTCTCACTCACTCGGGAGACAGGGTAGGCAGATCTTTTCGAGTTCAAGGCTATCCTAGTCTGCATAGTGAGTTTCAAGTCAGCCAGAGCTACACTACATAGTGAACCTCTGTTTCAAATAAATAAATAAATAAATAAATGTAATTTTAAAATATTGTCAAAAGGTGATAAGGAGTTTGAAGAGACAACTTGGGGGTTAAGAACACCAGCTGTTTTCCTAAAAGACCTGGACCCAGCACACACATGGTAGCTTGTAACTGTAACTCCATCTTGTTCTGCCCTCTTGTGACCCCCACTGATGCCAGGCATGCATATGGTATGTGCATATGGTATACACACACACACACACACACACACACACACACACACACACCCCTGCGCTCCTCAGACTGTTGAATTTGAGGCTGGTTGTAAATTTGACAACTTCACCTCTCTGACAGACACTCAGCTTACCTCATCTAACTGGGAGCAACCGCAACCTTTCCCTCACAGGCTGCTGTGAGGATTCAGCAGAGTAAGATATGGGAAGCATTTAGAACCGTGTCAGCTCTGAGTAAATGATTGTTGTTAGGACAACCTGTGTCACCGACACTTTCAACCCACTCTGGGGAGCAGTGTGACTTCCTTCGCTTCTAAACTGGGGGCAGCAATCCGCAGAGGTGGTTGTGATTATAGAAGGTAACGCTGGTAAGGCAACACTAGCTAATGTTTACTGAACACTAGAAGGAACTAGATATTAGGTTGTGGGAGTCAGGAATGTGCTTGGTAGAAAGAAGCAAGATTCAAAACGGTAGCCCAACCACAGGACATTTATCTCACGTAACAAGAGTTCTAGAGAGTCTTAGCTCTGCATTTCTTCTCTGTCAGGTTCAACAAGTCAATTCTTGTTCTCAGGGTTTCAGTCTGGCTGCTGCGCCTCGGGGTATGAAATCCGTGTTCCCACTGAAACACGGAACAAGTGAGCGGAGGGTGAAATGAAGGGAAGATGAGGGAGAGTGTCATGTAGAAGGTTAAAGAGTACTGGCTGAATCTTGCTCAAGAGCCCAAATCAAAGCCAGGCACACATCTTTAATCCCAGGATTCTGGGAGGCAGATCTCTGTGAATTCCAGACCACTCTAGTCCACGCGGTGGTGAACTTCAGACTGGCCAATGAGATCCTGCCTCAAAATAAAACAAGCCACCAAACCCAAACAAAGCACGTTGTGTCTGGCAACACCAAACAGTTTCCTCTTGTATATCATCGGCCAGACTTTGTTTGCATGGCCAGCCTCTCCCCATCCCCGCTAGAGAATCTAGGAAATGGAGCTAGATTTTGACAGAGGAGACAGGATTATTTGGAGGCAGTCAATTTATAGTATGTGTCACCTACGCATTTTCCTGCTTAATCCTACTGAAGCTTAAGTGATTAGAAACAGCATTTGTTATAGATGAGTGAGCTGAGACTGGGAGAGAGGAGAACTAGCCCAGCGGCACACAGTTTACACACACAATAGCATTGGGATTAGAACCCAGGTATGTTTGGGTTAGGGCCTGTCACCATTATATCAGGCTACAGAGTGTTAATTTGTTTCCACTCCTGCCTCTCTCTCCTAAGAGATGCTACCAACTGGATGCATCTGAGGGTCTGCACCCTTTCCCTACAGTCACAGGGACAGGAGAACTGGGGATGAGAATCCAGAGAAAGAATGACGACAACCACATCTTGGAGTCTCTGGAAGGCAGGCCTTGTGGCCTGGGTGAGGTTGTACCGATGGGACCATTCTCATGTGTGTAGGATAGGGCGGGCTAAGTGGATGTCTTTTGATACTGGTGGCATAAATGCTGGCAGGACATTTTGAAATAATTGTGGTCAGCCAGGTAGTGGTGGTACCTGGCCTTAATCACAGCACCTGGGAGGCAGAGGCAGGGGACTCTCTGTGTTCAAGGCTAGTTTGGTCTCACAGAGTGAGTTCCAGGACAGCCCAGGGTACACAGAGAAACCTTCTCTCTTAAAAAAAAAAACAAAACAAAATAAAAAACAAAGAAGCAGAAGAAGCAGAAGCAGAAGAAGAAGAAGGAGGAGGAGGAAGAGGAGGAGGAGGAGGAGGAGGAGGAGGCTTTTCAAAATTCAGATGAATTAATAATATTTCAATGTTTGAAAATTTCATGTTGCAAACTAAGTTTCCAGTTTCTCTGGGGGGAAAAAAAACTCAAAAAACAAAACAAAACAAAAACCAAAACATTAACTTGGTCACATGGGACCCAGATTCTACTTGGTGACCCTTTGCTGGACCTTATTAGTGACTATGCCTCTTTAGGGATCATGTGATCACCATAACGACACTCTCCCCATCATTTCCCTTGTCTGTGCCAACTGTTCCCTTGCTTGATGGTCTGGAAGCTTTTTTTTTTTTTTTCTTTCAAGACAGGGTTTCTCTGTGTAGCCCTGGCTATCCTGGAACTCACTCTGTAGACCAGGCTGGCCTCGAACTCAGAAATCCACCTGCCTCTGCCTCCCAAGTGCTGGAATTGAAGGCATGCACCACCACCGCCCGGGAGTCTGGAAGCTTCTGTAGTCACCAGACCACTGGGAAGACTGAGACTCTTAAAGGAAAAGAGGCTTGGATTGTTTATGGTCATTCAGTCACAGAACTTGTACGTGGAAACTAGGTCATGGTGACTCCCCCAGTGAGCTTCCCGGACGGCTGTTCCTGAGGGTCTTCCTCTGGGTGGAAGCTCTCACACCAGAAGGAGCTGACCTAGAAGCACGGGAATTTGGAAGCTCTGCTCCTGCTTGGCCACAGCTTCCTCCTCACCTACGAAGTGAAGGCATTAACAAGAGCATTCTTTCTTTCTTTCTTTCTTTTTTTTTTTTTTTGGTTTTTCGAGACAGGGTTTCTCTGTGTAGCCCTGGCTGTCCTGGAACTCACTCTGTAGACCAGGCTGGCCTCGAACTCAGAAATCCGCCTGCCTCTGCCTCCCAAATTCTGGGATTATAGGCGTGCGCCACCACCGCCCAGCAAGAGCATTCTTTCAAGAGTGAAAAGGTTTTGGATTTTTTTTTTTAACAAAACAACAACAAAAAATTGTTCTTGTGTATGTATGTACAGATGACCACAGAAGCCAAAAGATGGTGTCAGATCGCATAAAATCGGAGTTACGGACAGCTGTGAGTGATTGTCCTGTGGGTGTTAAGAAATGAACCTGGGTCCATCTGCAAAAGCAGAAGGTGTTCTTAAAGCACTGAGCCATCTCTCCAGTCCCAAGTGAGAGGATTGTGAGAGCTGAGGAGCTAGGTAACATTACTAACATGGCTACTGTTTTGGTGGCTTATTGCTCTGTACCAAAACATCCTTCCTGCAACTTTGTGGTTTTCTTTTTTTTTTTTCTTTTTTTGGTTTTTCGAGACAGGGTTTCTCTGTGTATCCCTGGCTATCCTGGAACTCACTCTGTAGACCAGGCTGGCCTCGAACTCAGAAATCCGCCTGCCTCTGCCTCCCAGGTGCTGGGACTAAAGGCGTGCGCCACCACCGCCCGGCACTTTGTGGTTTTCAAAGCTACTTTATTCTCTTGTGCGTTTCCAGTCTGGGCTGGGCTCAGCTGGGTGGTTTTACAACTGACTCTGCAGATGATCTCTATTATGGCTGCAATGGTTGAGCATTGGGCTCACCAGGGAAGCTGCTATGAGTCTTCATGTGGTTTTAAATGCTCTTCTCTTATGTGTTCTCTCCATAGGATTCTTCCTCCATCAGGACAGCTAGGCTTCTTGTGCAGTTGTCCAGGCTTCCGAATTCCAAGAGGACAAGCTTTGATGTGCAAACATTTGTTGTGCTTTGGCCTGCTTTATGCTTCCTGAGGTCCCATAGGCCCAGCCTCAGCAGACCACATTAGAGTGTGAGCGCAGGTTGAAGATGCCACACAGCGGTAGAGTTCCTGTCTAACGTGTGCAAGGCCCTGGTTTTGAACCTCAGCATCACAAAATCAACTGTGTAGCTTACCAGGTTAGTAGTCCACCGCATCATATCCAGGATGGACAATGGCTAGAGGGAGTGTGCCTTCCCTTGTAGGGTAAAATTTGATCGTCTGCATCTCTCTTCTTAGAACTTTCTTCCCAGAACCAGTTCGGATTTAAATTTTGCAGCTCTGCCTGGCAAGATCAGGCTGTCAGAGAAGCAGACTAAGTTTTAACTAGTTTTTAATCACTTGGATTGTCATGCCTGTGTGCCTGTGGAAAGGGATTTGCTGTGGGTAGGAGGATAGAATGTTCTGATTGGCAAGGCCTGAGTCAGGCACCATGAGTCCCCTGGCTGGACTCAAAACTGAGTTTTCAGGCCACCTGGTCAAGAATTGCTGAAATGCATCAAATAAAACCATCTAGGACCAGCCAGGCATGGTGGCGCACACCTTTGATCCCAGCACTTGGGAGGCAGAGGCAGGCGGATTTCTGAGTTCAAGGCCAGCCTGGTCTACAGAGTGAGCTCCAGGACAGCCAGGGCTACACAGAGAAACCCTGTCTCGAAAAACCAAAAAACAAACAAACAAACAAACAAAAACCAAAAAACATCTGGGACCAACATCCAGTCATGAGCTCTTAAAATACTATGGAAAAGCGGTTTGGAGAAGCAGATGAGGGTATGACGAGTGAGACCTGTAGACAAGCACCTGGAAGGTGAGGGCAGAAATGAAGG
>JADRCC010559911.1:0-14159 GCA_019843855.1 Hylomyscus alleni
AACACAATTATAAATGAAAAAAATTCCACCTAAAGAGGGATACTTATCAATATACCAGAAGCATAGAGGACACCAGAAAGCCTGGACCAGAAATATAAATCCCCTTGGAGCACACTAATCAAAACATCAAGGCTAGAGAACAAAAAAAATTAAAAGCTCTTCAAAGCTTTTAAGCGGAAAAGACCAAGCAATATATCAAAGCAGACCTATTAGAATGACACCTGACTTAATGGAGATTCAAAAGCCATAAGGGCCTTAGAGATCTACAAATCCTTAGAAGTAAACCATAGATGCCAGGCTAGTCTAGTATACGCAGCAAAATTTTCAATCTTATTTGATGGTTTAAAAAAGAACATTCTCATAAGTATATAATATACAAATCCAACCTTATATAATGTGCTAGAAGACAAACTTCAACAGTGAACCATACCCACAACACAAGGAATAAATAATAATAGAGTAGTATATGCAAAGGAGGGGAAACAAACACACACAAACACACACGCACGCACACACCACCACTACCACTTCTACCACCACCACCACCACCACCACCACCAACAACAACAACAACAACACCACCAACACCACCACTAATAACCACAACAAAAAATAGTTTAAATCAACAAATTCTACTCATTGACAACTTTCAAATCATTGGTCTTAATTATCAAGGAAAAAGACACAGACTAACAAAATGACTGTAAAAAAAAGGATTCATTCTTTTTTAGCAACCAAAAAACACATCAAAATCAAGGACAGTAATCACTTCAGGGAGAAAGGATGGAACAGTATATTATAAACAAATGTGCCTAAGACTAAGGTGGTATAGCCATTTTAATATCTGGCAAAATAAGCTTTAATCAAACCTAATCAGAAGAGACGGAAAAGGGCTCTACATATTCATCAAAGAAAAAAAATCTACCAAGAGGACATTGAAATTCTTAACATCTGTGCATCAAATGCAAGGGTATCCAAATTTCATAAAAGAAATACTACTATAGCTTAAATTCCATTTACCACTCACACACTGATAAAGGGAGACTTCAATGTCCCACTCTCAACAATAGATAGGTCAAGCAGGAAAAACTAAACAGAAATGCTGCAGCTAACTGAAAATATGATTCAAATGGACTTAGCAAATGTTTGTAGAATATTTCATTCAAACACAAAAGAATATACCTTCTCAATAGCTCATGGAACTTTCTCCCAAAATCGGCCACATACTTAGACACAAACAAGTCCAAACAGGTATAACAAAATTAAAATAACAATCTGCAGATAGATCTCTGTAGGTAAGGGAATTAAATCAATAGTTATGGAAGGATAGGAAAGGTTGGAATGAGTGAATCAAATGAGGTTCAGTGAATCAAGACAGGAAAGATGGAGGGAATACATAGAGTTCTAAAATTAAGAGCCATTTGCGAAGAAGTATAGAAATTGTCTCATTAGGGTTTTATTGCTGTGAAGAGACACCATGACCATGGCAATATATATAAATATATATATTTAACTGGAGTTTACCTGCAATTATCCATTAGCCCATTATTGTCATAGCAGAAAGCATGGAAGTATAACAGCAGACATGGTACTGGTAAAGTAGATCTGAGTTCTATACCTTCATCTGTAGATATCAGAAGGGAGACTGAGATAACCTAGCCAGACCTGCACTTCTGAGACCTCAAAGTTCACACCTAGTGACCTACTTCCTCCACAATGCCTCCCCTACTTCAAGAAGGCCACACTTACTAACAGTGCCACTCCATATGAGCTATGGGGGCTATTTTCTTTCAAACCACCACAGAAACACCATATATTAAGGTGATCTCAATGAAATTTCCAAGAAATGGAAGATACAGTGTCCCAAGTAGAAATTTTATGTCACCAAATGAAGCTTCCAATGCTGGTATTGGGCTATATCTAATTACATTGTTGGCCAAAGGGATTCCCATGGGAAAACCCAAACAGTACTAACCATTGCCAAGGCTACAGTTTGCTCTCCCCACACTGATGCAAGGGCCCTCTTGCTAAAGACAATACCGACACAACTCATTGAACATGGTGAAGTTGAACTGGTGCCTACATAGAGTCTTCACCCACAGATGCTGGCATATATAGTACAGTACTCTACATGCTACCAAAGAAAAATCATAAGTATTAACCTTGCTAAAGCCCCTTTGATTTACGATGATGTCATGCCAGCAAGATAGGGAAGTGCAGTGGCAGCACAGAACTTGTAGGAACAAGTAACCTCTATCTAATTTGTCATAAAGCAAAGTTCAAGAGATGCTGCCTATACCCAATGTTACTTGGATGAGCAAGAACCAGAAACTAAATGGTGTAGTATCCTAGAGTAAAACAAAATACTACTGTTCTAAAAAGTAAAATATAACAAACATAGCAACAAAAGACATCTAATAACATTCTGCTATAGGCATAAATCAGTGCCTTGTTCAGCCGTATTCAGAGAAGCTTACTACTATAGAATATAAGAACAAATACAGAGACCCAGAGCCAAGAAATATGCAGATTATGAGAGATATTTGACTCCTTAGAATGCACCCACTAGTTACACCTACCCTGGTCCTTAGGGATCAGATGTCCCTGTGAAAAAGAAGGCAGAAAAAGTGTAAGAGCCAAAGGGGATGGAGGACACCAAAGAAACAAGGTCCCCTAAATCAACAGGGTCAGTTCATGTATGGACGCACAGAGACTGAGACAGTATGCACTGGGCCTGCAAAGGTCTTCACCAGCTAATATTCTAAAGCTCAAAAAAGTGGACATGTGCCTCCATACTTAATTCAAAAGCAGTCTCCAATTTATAACTACTTGCAAATGAAAATTTAGTATTTTCCAAGGGAGTCTTATTGAGAAAATAGAAGACAAATAAGGGTAGGTCACATGCTCAGCTGTAGATGGCTAACAGAAAACAAACTCAGACGTCTTTGCAGTTTCCTTCTCTCAAAATGTCATGTCAGTAGATTTTCTTTCTTTTTAAAATTTTAATCTTCATACATTTTTATTATTTTTATTTCTATATGTTTTCTCTTTTTACTTTTAATCATAAAAATCTTTTACAATACATATATGTTTTTATTTTTGTACTTTTATGGGATTCTTAAATGTGTGAGGCAGTGAGCCTCAGGTCTCTATCAATTTCTTGTCCCTTTTCTTTCCTTGAGCTCTTTCTCTTCAGTTTACTTGTTTTGTCCTATTCTAATGTGTTTGTTTTTGTTTTATCTTATTATGTGTTTTACTTTATTATTGTTTCTTAGAAGCCTGACTTTTTTATTTTTTATTTTTATTTGATATTTTATTTACATTTCAAATGATATCTCCTCTCCTGGTTACCCCTCCGAAAAAATATCAAAAATAAAAACAAAAACAAAAAACAAACCTTAGAGACAAAAATGATTGGCTTTAGATGGTAGGTGAGGTGGGGAAGACCTGAGAGGAATGTAAGGATGGAAAAACCATAATCACAACATATTATTTGGAAAGTAAAACTATTTTGAATAAAAGAACAATATGAAAATCAAGAGAGAGGAGATAGATATAGAGATTAGGGGAAGAGAGAAGAGGGTAGAAAGTACAACCGCTTATAGAAGGCATGAGGAGGAAGGCAAGGCTTAGGAAGTTCTTCTGAGGGCATTACATTCAGTTATATGAGTGAATTCCAGTGACCTACTCTACAAGATAATGACTGTAGTGAGGTATATTGTATTGTATTCACTGTCTTAAGCTTTTCTCATCATAGACACTGTGCTGAAATAAATATATTATCATGTTAATATTTATCATGTTAATAATTTTATGTTGTACTTATGTATCAAAAATGATTCTATGAATGCTTAACATAAGCCATTTTTACAAGTAAGACAATCTAAAATTTGAAAATTCATTATATTTTTATATTATAAAATTGATTTTACAGAAATAGATTGTAATAATGTATAACTCATAATCAGTCAAAAATGAAGTACTTGGATGTAAAATTAACAATTCATACAGAGGACATTTGTTCTTAAAGATATAAAGCAGAACCAAACCAACAAATAAAAATCAAGTATGTAGTCTCACAGGTTCAATACTATAAAAGGTTTACAGAGTGAAGCCAGCTTTCAAAGGGGAGGCTTAGGAAAAATAACAATCTCTCAATATCTGAAGGATAATTATTTGCAAAATAAAACAAGTATATTTCAGTGCCCTAATGTATGTGAAAATTGAGTTTCTTGCAAAATATATGTGAAGTTATATGTTAGATTAAAAGAGGAAGTCATGTTAATCTGTGAAGACAAAGATAGCCAAACTTTCCTTTCAATGAAGAAATTAATCTCTGGGTCACCTTGCCAGGTGTTTAAGAGAGAATCTGTTTATTATATCCTATAACAGACTGACTTTTAAAGACTTTTGTTCTCCAAATGTTGACCTAATCTAAATGTCCAACAGAGGGAAAATTATCTTTAAGTTAGAACTGAAAATTCTGTCTTTAAAATTTATAAAAGAACATTGTTTAAGGAATAAAATGATGTGCTATAAATGAAAAATAGTTTATGAATCTTCTGCAAACTATCATGCATAAATACTAATATATTTTCAGTTGTGTTTTACTCATCTTCCTTGAAAAATAAAACATATTGTGTCCACTGTGGCATTCATGGTCATGTAGTTGGAAGCCTGTGTTTGTCACCGGAAGCTTTCCCTCACTACATAGTTTCTCTTATATCATACATAAAAAATACTGTTCTTACCTTTCAGTTTCTGTACTCTTTGCATATACATCATTATTTGTTCTCCACGAACATTCTTTCATCTTTATGTTTTCTTGGGAAATATATTTTGAAACATACTGGATGAAAATTAAGAGGTTAAAAAATTACAACACTCACTTAAACACTCACTAGATTAAAAATTACACATTAATTTGAAAAGTTAAGTCTTCCTTAATGCACTTAACTGGCATGTCTTGTATTTACTTACATTTTACTTTTAAGGAATGTACTTTACTCTTTAAAAAGTGGAGTGCTAGAAGAAATTTAGGAACAATCTAGTGATGGGTACATCACTAGATTCTGATAGGCATACTTGAGAATAAAGAATAATCTTAGTTCCATAATTTCTGTGCACTCAGAGTTGTGAGATTCAGTAGGCACAGTGTAGAAATAAAAATGAATATCTTTAATTGACACAGGCACACTAAAGAACTTACCCTGCATTATCCATTGCCAAATAATCATTTGTATAATTCTGAGAGGAAGAAAAAAACTCATGCTACAATTTTTTTCTGTTGAAAACTTTATTCTTTTTTTTTAAAAAAATTCTTAGAACTCTCACAATAAGAATCTCAATTCTACTTAATATTGAATATATAGAACTAAGTCATTATGAGACTGGACAGAGATGCCTTAGCAGTTGGGTTATGAGAGCTGCCTGCTCTCACAGAGGACTAGGATTCTTCAGTTTCCAGCATTAACATCAACGCTCGGACCATCTATACCTGTATTTCCATAGAATCAGATGCCACCTTATGGCCTCAGTAGGTATCAGGCATGTACATGGTGCACATACATAACATAAAATATAAATCTTAATAAAATACTGCCTAGATTTTCTAATCAAATAGATGATCCTCTACTAAGTTCACAATTGTCAAAACAAATAATTTAATTTTTACATGCTCCATAGTTCTTCATTCTTCAAAACTCTCAAAGGGAAGAAGAGGAAACCTGTTTGGAGGATAGGTCAAGGAAGTTCTCAGTTATTTCCCACACAGTCACTTATCTACAAAGCACGTTTCCAAGCATAGCATCATTATTTTGTTCTGATTTCACTCTGTAACTAGAATTCTCCTCATCTAATAAGATCATAACCCAATGTGATGGCATCAGTCTATAATTATGGAGTATTCTTGTCCATCCATTTTTCAAAATATTTCTTCACATCTAGACAAACTGTTTCAAAACATCATGCTTTGTATTTAGATATTTGTGGTTCTATTTAATAAATACAGAGGTGGTCAAAAGGGCTCAGCCAGCTTGTCTGGGCTTACTTTTGATTTGCTTTTAAATTGCTTTAATGGCAAGGAAAATGTTAGAGGAAACCATGACCTTCCTATCCTCTCCAATTTATGATGGAAAGATAAAAATTGTGTAAGAAATTACTTTAAAGGTTTGTTTTATGTTAAGCAGGGGGTGCACCCTACATACTGCAAACCTGCTTTATATAGTATGCCTTTCTGAAACATTAGTTGTCATTCCTTTTTGGATATCCCCTTATTATATTGCTCAAGTATGCTCTTGCATGATAATTCTCAGGAAACAATACAATTCATCATTTTACAAGAAGAAAGGACCAGAAAACAGTGGTGCTTCTCTTACAGTCTTCAGAAAAGTTTACACTCATATATTTTTCAATGACAGTTCAACAGCTACAGAAAATACCAGAAAATAGCATGAATTCAAGTAAAATTTTATTTATGTTATGAAGAGAGAAAGAACAATGTATGCAAATTAGACAAGATGAAAATATCCTAAGTGAATAGGAGACAAGTAATTTGCAAGATGACAAGGAGAAGACAGGAAACAAGAAGAGAGAAAGTGAAGTCAGTGAAGTCACGCCAGACTATGCCTGAAGTCAGATAGAAAAATCAAAGGTTTTGTATTCTCAGTCTCATTGAACTACTGACCTGGGGACAGGAAAGTCAAACAAACAATTTATTCAGCAACATTCTGAATCATTCATACTCTAACCTTCTTTAACTCTCTTTTATTAATGATATTTGGCCCATGACAACTTCATACAGACTAGAGCAAAGCCTAATGACTCTGTCCCACATATTCTCTTGCCTCCCTTCCTTATGAACTGTACCTGCCTCCCTGCAAAATCACTTTCCTAGATTCATAGTTTTGCTTTTGTTATCGTTGTTGCTGTTATTACACATTTAGTTTAGCCAGGGATGTTTGTATGATCTCTATATATTGGAGCTACCCACTGGAACTTTGTGGGTTCATCAGTTTGTATAAAACAGAAGGCAATGACTCTCTTTGTCCCTGAATATATTAGTTGTAAACAATTCAGTGACAAATACTAGAAACTCCTACATTTTTGTAGGATGTTTTGTGATGACCAGTGAAGGCAGCTGGTTTGAATTCCTGATTGCAATGGCTAAGTCTTGCTCCTGGAACATGGCAAATGTTAGCCCTTCTTTGTCTTTCAGTATCTGCATACTTTCTGATCCTTTTCCATGATATTTCCCTCCTGCTGTTTTGGTCTTGTATGGTTCCAATTGCTATATGTTTAATGAGGACATGGAATCAGTATCCGGGGAAATACAGTTTTCCTAGGAAATAATTTTGCTTTTACAGACTGAATTCTAAGAATTTTGTAGCTCACTGTATTCTGTAGTTTATTAGAAGTACTATCAACAGTAAACAAAATTCATATCCTTATTATCAAATATATTTGTATATCAGAGCAAATATTGTAGGAATAACCTTATTGCTAGCTCCAAGTACTCGATGATGAGCTAATTCATAGTGAGAGTGCCAAGACTATCACACAATTTAGTAGAAAGTAAACTAATAGCCATGGGAAATTACTTCGTGAAGTTAGGGAGCAGAGCTGAGAAAGTATTTTGGGTAAATTTTTCTTTACTAGTCATGTTAACTTTTTAAGACTTGTCTTCATTTGAATCCATTTAAAGTTATTCTAGATGACGATAAAATCATTATTTTCACACCAGTTAATATGGAGTGTGAAAGAATTTTAATCCAGAAACATTGCTGCTCTGGCAAGGGATCATATCCAAAGATATGATACAGCTAGAATGCAGACACACCACACACCTTAAATCGCCCTGCCGAGACTACAAACAGGAAAGTGGTGCTTCTTAAGGAGTGAACTGAGTTCAGTACAGTTCAGAGAAGTTCAGTTCAGAGCAGTTCAGCTTGTGGAGCTGAGTCAGTTTTTCCAAGCAGAGCAATCCAATCAGAATCGAACCGAAGCCAGTATGAATCAGTCATCACAGAGAGGAGTTTGAGCCAGAAGAGCTGTATTGAGCCAGCCAGGCAGAGTTCAGAGAGAGATGGAAAGAGTGAGTTTATTCAGCAGTAAGCCTCAGAACATGGAATTCTCTAGGCCTAGGTTATCAGATGGAGGCTAGAAAGGGCAGCTTTCAGGATCATGGCTTGCAGATGCTTAGACTGTACAGAGGCTAAAAACTTCCAGGCCTACGACTCCTACTCTCCCTACCTCCTCTTCATCCACATCCAATCCTTTTATGCATCTCTCATTATAAATCAAACAGGCTTGTAAGGGATAATAATAAAATATAACAAAATAAAATGTAATAAGATAAAGTACCACATTGGAGTTGGACAAGACAAACACAAGAAAGAGCCCAAGAGAAGGCATATCAGTCAGAGACCCACTCATTCACACACTAAAGAATTAAAAAAAAAATACAGTAAATGGAAGCAGAGGACCTGGTCCAGGTCCCGGCAGACCCTGTGCATGCTCCGTCAGTCTCTGTTAGCTCTCATGTGCAGTGATTGTGCTGACTTAGGAAGACTTGTTCTTCGTGTTTTCTATCCCTTCTTAATTATACTCTTCTTTCCACCCTCTTCCACACGATTCCTAGAGAAATGAAAAGAAAGATTTGATACAATTATTCTAGTTAGGGCTAAGTGTTTCAAGCTCTCTCACTCTGTACGTAATGTCTGGCTATGGGATTCTATTTGTTCACATCTGCTACGAGAAACATCTTCTTTAATGATGGTAAGAAATATATTAATCTATGAATATAAAAGAATGTGATTAGGAGTCATTCTATTGCTACATGAAAAAGCAGTGTTTGGTTTTACCCTAGGTCCCTGGTCTGTCTAGTCTCCGGTAGTTGGCCACCCAAGCATTTCTGGGTATGGGTTCTATCTCATGGAGTAGACTTTAAGTCAATAAAATATTGATTGTTTACTTCCACAAATCTTGTGTCATAAGGGTCCCACCATATTGTGTGCCACTGTGCGCCATTGTTGATTGAAGGTTTTGTGGCTGCCCTGATGTTTGTTTCTCTTTTGCTGGTGGGCAGAGTAACAAAGACCCTAAGAATTAGGGGTGAAGCCTTTTTGGAGTCAACATTTTGACTTCTCCATGGTCAATGAGTTGCATCAGTGTTGTCTTCAGCAACAGGGCCTTGCTGTCTGTTTGTGGAGACTAACCTATTGCTTAGCAACAGCCTGGACTGTCTGAGAGGTCCCATGGGAGCCCTTTCAAGGTAGTTTTCCTACCTGCTTTTAACAAAAGAAAGAAAAAAATGGCTAACCTTCTGTAGGAACTTCTTTGGTTTGGTTTAGAGAATTTTGTCATTAGGCACTCATGGTTGTAGAAAAAGAAACCTGGAAAATCAAGTATCCTAAATGTTTCATTTCCTATAAATGAAGATAACTAAAATGAAGCTTAGACTATTATAAAATGTGCAAAATATATAAAATGCTATATTAACATTGATACTTTAGGATAATTTCATAAAGACTAATTTTTAATAGCACATACTCTAATATAGTCACCAAGGGAAAAATACTGATGTAAATGAAATTTTAACAGTCGAAAATTTTATTTACTAATACTCACCAACATCTTAACAATTCCTTTCTAACATTTGTTTTAATTCTCATGTTTCTCACTTCTGACAACAAATAAATGTGTTTAAGAAAAACAATCACCTATTCTGACACAGAAGAATATCTAAAATAAGAACCAGAAGTCTAATGTAACAATGCCTTGATAGTCCTTCTCATTGTTTGTCTTCATTTCAGTTGTTGATAGCTATGCAATGCCCCCCTGGGAGAAGATGAAATTCTAAATAGAATGTCTTGATACAGGGTTTCAGACAAGAAAAATTGTTTCCTAAAAAAATGTCGTGAAATCAATATATTTTTTACAAGTGACCAGCTTAATCATTCAGCCCTTTAGTAAAAAAGAACTCAATTGATCTGCCACACTGCTTTTATGTCTTCAGAATTCTGAGGCTACTCAGTAACACATTTACCACCACATAGAAGAAAGGGGACCCAGAGAGCTAAGTATTGACTTGATTAGAGGGTATTGAATGCCTAGCCAGAAAGCTTTAACACCTGTGATGCCCCAGTGTAGTGGAATTCAAGGGCAGGGAGGTGGGAGTAGGTGGGTGGGTGGAGGAACACCCTCATAGAAGCTGGGGTATGGGGACAGGATAGGAGATTTGTGGCAGGGACCGGGAAAGGGGATGACATATGAAATGTAAATAAAGAAAATATACAGTAAAAACTTTTTTAAAAGTGTAACTAATTAAAAATTCCATCTATACATCTCTTTATTTCTATCCAGCACATTTCATCCTTTACATCCTAAAAACTAGAATAAATACAAGAAAAGCTTTTCTACTAAAGTGTTATTTGCCTTTACAAAACTTTAAAATGTCTGCAGAAAACTAAAATGAAATAATTTTTTCTGCTCTAATAGTTTCCAAGAAAACACCATGAACTCCAGACAAAGATAAAAACATGTACATGAAATTGTTAAAGTATTTTCAAGTGTCTTTTAAAGCGATATTCGTACTATGCTATAATAGACTGCTTGCTAGAAAAAAAATATTTTGCTGTTCTTCTTTTATCCCTCAAACCCTGGAATAAAGAGTAGTGTGACATAGCTAAGATTCAGGGAAATGTCACTTTCTCTGTTTGCCTGGCCCTGCTGACATGCTCCCATAGCTTCACTCTGCCTGGGTGAGATACTTTTGGTCTTTTTCATAAGACCAAAGACCTATTCCTGTTTCTGAAATTGACCCAAAACCATGTGATACATGCATGCTCTGCAGTATCCTCTGTGTGGAACTTCTGTTCTGATAAAGAAGATAATTGTGGCAATAATTGTTTTGAGTTTCTTTCTCAGTGTTTTTCTCTACACACAGTCAACTACTTCCATCCAAGTCCCACTAGCCAGTCTGAACTCATCTGTTAGTCCATTTACTTTAGAGTAAGCATCTATTTGTCAGTCTCCAATTCAAGGACTATGTAGCCCAAACAACTACATAAATAATAGAACACACACATTCTTCACATTTAGTTTATATTGATTTGGAAGTTTTCTGGTGGGGTTATCCTGTTCACTTTAACTTCTTGGCATCTCTGTTAGTTAAAAATGTCTGCCATTGTGACTAAAAGGAATCACAGAAATAGTGTAAAGAGAAGTAAGATTGATTTTGACTTCCAGCTTCAGAAGTTTTCATGGTTGATTAGCTGCACCATGTCAGGGATGCGGTGTGGATGGCAAGAAGAAGTGAAGACTTCATAACAGCCAGAAACAGAAACAGAAAACAGGCTAGGTCCAGACTGACATAAGTAACCCAAGAAAACATTCCCAGTGAGCTACATCTGTTTGACAAGAACCACCTCTGAGAACTTCCAGATCTTTCCAAAATATTGCCAGCTGTGAGGAGAGCCTTCAATACTTGAGACTTTGTCATAATTATTTCATTTTCAACCCTGTTAATAACATTCTTGCACCAAATAAATATGGTCAAATTTTCTGCAATAATGAGATGTATTACTTTTAATGAAAATACCAGACTGGACACACTCCCTGCTGAGACCTAGATCAGTTACTCAGTATTTGTTTGATTCATCTTTTCAGTAGCAAAAGAAAAGATAATCATAGCATGATATTCATTTGAAGTGATAATGACCAAACACATGCATATGGCTGCTATGTGGGAGTGGCATCTGTAAAGTGCTTATTCCTGTGGCCAAACAGGGGAAAGTAGGAATTATTCTCCAGAAATGAACAGCTATCCCAAGAGAGAAGTGTTAAGTTGCTTTATACATCATGATCATGTACCTTCTGGACATATGGAATAGCTTTTTAAAAAGCCAGGTCAAACTTACAGGCAAAACTAGAGAAGTGAACATTTGTATTCTTGAGAAAGTTGTGAACAAAGAAAGACTAATTAGGGGACTTCGCTTGTAACTAATGTGATCATTTTGAATCAGGAACGATTTCTCAATGTATAAAGAAAAGACTAGAGTTGTACAGAAGTTACTAATTAGTATTATTTAATTGTCTGTCTTTGTTCATTTATTTTTAGTTAGTATCTGTTTTTATTTTGTTTTGATAATCATTCAGATAGTTTGCTTAAACATTCAGGGAGAAGTCTTAGTATGAAATTATGCTTTTTATAGTACTAGCATCTTCATCAATCTCTTTCCTTTGAGCAAAATATTTCTACTCCAATTTCTCTGTACATTCTTGAATTGTTTTTCAAGATCAATGTTACTTTCATTTTTGACTGAAATTAAAGTGCCTGAGTGGTCTATAGATAGACATTACATTTGTTCTAGCTGCCTGAGATTATCCTGGTTCAGGTCTGTTTCAAGTGCAATTGATAATTCCTTTATTTGCTAGCAGACATATCTGTTTAGGCAATGTTGAGGACTGTGATTACAGATGAGCTTTGAGCTGAGGTAGCACAATTATTTTTTTTTCACTAGGAGTGAGGCTGGAAGTGAGAGTAAAGGATTTTCATAAACTAGAACTGATATTACTGCATGAATGTCTTGACTTGAGACATGAGGGTTCAAAGGAATATTAAAATATGTGTGGCTACATCTAGATGGAAATCAGTGCTGGATATTCTAATTATAGTAAGTGGTTTGTATCAGGTATGAAAGCAGCTGATATCAGCCAGAGTACAAATTTAGGAGACAAGGTTAAAATAGTGTGCTAAAAGGAATGAAACATCTTGATTCTACCTCTGCTGTTGGATGTTCATTTAATAAAATCCAAGGTTAGTGGGACAAAATTAAGGAAGACAAATAATAAACCACAAACTTAGGCTTTGTTTGATACACCCTACTAATAGAATTAAAGGAAAATGTCTCTATTAAATGTCTGTAGGATAGAGTCACCTTGAAAATTTCACTCTTTCCTATACCCAGCTCTATCGCTATAGCTACACAGAGAAGTCCAAAGAACATTGGAAGTAAGGAACTTAACAAAGCCACATTTTAAGCACAACATATAACTATAAAAGGGTAACATCATAAGTTTCCTTACAATTCTTAAAAGGCAATGAATTAATAAAAAACATAGCTATTTCTTACTGTATTTATCCAAATCATTTACTAAATCAGAAGTGTTAAGGAAATGAACCTAAAATTCTGGAATATCAGGAGGAATAGTGTGAAGGAGAGCTCCAAAGGAACTGACTGCCACCATTATGTATGAAAAAAGTAATTCAAATGATGTATGAGATATAAAAGTTGCCAACATAATAGGAAATTTTATACAAGGAAACTGCTAACTTGTGAACTATGGCCCATAGTTTTAGATAAAGATGCAAAGATTTTGAGCAAGGATAAATTAACAAATAATTATCTATTCCTGTGTGCCTGCTCCCACACATTTTCTGAACTTTCCTGATCTGATTTAGATATGTTTCCTAACCTTTATTTTCAGTAAGGTAGTATCAAGGAAGGGTATCCTACAGGAACGTCAGGAAGGAAAAGACAGAAGGAGAAAAGGGGGGAATTTTAAGCAAACCAATGATTTTATGGTGACTACAATTTATACACATGTGGGTAATTGTATGTCTTATGTCATTTTGGTTAATTTTTTTTTTTTTGAGACAGGGTTTCTCTGTATAGCCCTGGCTGTCCTGGAACTCACTCTGTAGACTCAGAAATCCACCTGCCTCTGCCTCTCAAGTGCTGGGACTAAAGGTGTGCGCCACCACCGCCTGGCATTTTGATTAATTATTAAAAACATCAAAAACATGGAGATATCTATTGGTATAACATTTTAGGCTTATTATTAGAAGACAAATTCTTTATAATTTTAGATAGTTTAAGTTTTGCAGTGTTTCCCTCGACCAGCAAGAAGGACACGACAACGACGACGAGCTCTTCATTAAGCAGTTTATTCAGGACCTTGTTACAAGCTTCTTCTTCTCTTTCTTCTTCTTCTTCTTCTTCTTCTTCTTCTTCTTCTTCTTCTTCTTCTTCTTCTTCTTCTTCTTCTTCTTCTTCTTCTTCTTCTTCTTCTTCTTCTTCTTCTTCTTCTTCTTCTTCTTCTTCTTCTTCTTCTTCTTCTTCTTCTTCTTCTTCTTCTTCTTCTTCTTCTTCTTCTTC
>JADRCC010559919.1:0-10065 GCA_019843855.1 Hylomyscus alleni
CAGGGAGCTGTGGAACCGGCACACCTCCTGGTTGTAGATGGAGGTAGAAAGGACTCTTTCCCAGCTTCTCTGCTACTTTTGTGGACTGTGCCTCTTGGCTGGTTCAGCCTTAGAAAGTCCCGAGTTCTTTTTTAAAATGTTTGCTCCTTTAATTCCCACAGTTCCCAGGCAAATAACAAGTGATGTTTTGTATGATGTAATTTCTGTCATTTTCTGTTAGAGAACATGAGTTACCATTTGTGTTGGGTCATTTTATGTCAGTTTGACACAAGTTAAAGTCATCTGAGAGGAGGGATCCTTGATTAAGAAAATGCTTCCATAAGATATGACCATAGGCAAATCTATAGGGCATTTTCACAACTGGTGATTGATGAGGAAGTTTCCAGCACATATTGGGTGTTTTATCCCTGACCTGTGATTCCTGAGTGCTGTAAGAATGCAAACTGAGTAAGCCCTAGGGAAGCAAACCAGTAAGCGACACCTCCCTATGACTTCTGCATCTGCTCCTGCCTCTTGGTTCCTATCCTATTTGAATTCTTGTTTTGACTTCCTTTGATGATGAACTGTGATATAGAAGTATAAGGCAAATAAAACCTTTGCTCCTCAAGTTACTTAGGTCATGTTTTCTCACAGCAGTGATAATCCTAACTAGAATCCATTGGTCTTAAAGTTCAGTTGAGCTGTATTGTTACCTAATGACTAGTTAAGGAGTTAACTTATCTCATTCCAACTCCCTTTATGTTGAGCATTTATGAACGTTGAGCACAAGTTTGTTTGTATTTTTATTTCTCTAGGATCTGGTAATATCTTCTCACAGAATTCAACAAGATAAAAGCACAGGAAGAAAGACCAGATTTTGTACTTTCATGGAAGCAAGCCTTGTAGTGATTATTTATCAACAAACAGGGTTTGTCTGCTCAAAGTAATTTCTTTTGGTTATCACATGCTCACAGCTCAAAGGGCTTAGAAAAGTAATATTATTTCTGAATAGGTAACAATCCATTGCTAATTCTCAAGATAAAAAATTTTTAAATGATACACAATTTTAAAAAACCTTAATTCTGCTTCCTACCTGGTCACCTAATTCTACCCACAGGCAACTCAAATCCATAGTTTTCTATAGGTTATCATATATAAATCCAAGAAAATAAATAGATATTATTTAATACCTATATATTTGTGTCGGATTATATATACATTTACTATATTTATATACTTATATATATGTGTGTGTATATATAGATTTATCTTTTTCCTTTTTTCATAATTTATAACAAAGTATACATTCAGTTTTTCTGCTTCTTCCTTCACTTAGGATATCTTGGTAGTCATTCAACAGCAAAACAGAAAAAGCTTCCTTATTCTTTTTTAATAGTTGTGTAGACTTTCAGTGTATGGACATACCAACATTTCTTTAATCAGCTTCTAATTATGTTTAGTTCTGTCACCACCAAAGAGTCTAAACAGTGCATTTTAGTTTCCTACATCATCATCTGGTCACTACTGGAAAAAATGGGAAACAAGATAAATAAAGATGTATAAAATATTATTTATATATCTTACTTAAAACCACATATTTAAACCAGGCATAGTGGTACATGCACTTCATCCTAGCAGTGAGGGGACAGATATGGGTAGATCCCTGTGTGTTCAAGGCCAGCGTGTTATACAGAGCAAATTCCAGAATCCTGTCTCAAAACTATTGTTAAGAAGCTATCTATAACAAGAATAAGTATTTCAAGGCAGTGTGCATTGGTATTTGTGGTTATTGCAAGTTGAGCTAAAAAGAGGAATTAGTCAGAAGTGTAAGCTTGTTTGATGAGTGAGCACAGCCAAGTCCACTACACCTCATTTATATTGCATTTATTTACCATGGAATCATCTTATATCCCATAGGAGGAATTGTACTCACCTCTAAGTTATTTTTCAGAGATCTGCCATGGTTGTCTCCATTTTACACTATTATAGGAAATGCTCAGGATTTTACTATGTACAGGAATGTGTATGTATGCCCTGAAGCCCTTCTGATCCCTGTGGAATGTGGTGTTTTGACAACATGTGACAGAGTAGACCTTGTTCATTTTATAAACACAATGTTTCATACATTAGTCTCAGCATGAGTACTTATGTAAAAAGGTATTCATGTCCTTTCTTGAAAATGTGTATCTTACTTTGTGTGGTTACGTTAAGCTTGAGATACCAAACTGTAATAACTGGGCCATGTCTCCACATTCCAAACATCACTGGGCTTGTTCAAGAAGCATATGAAGAAACTGTGAGAAAACACGTCTATTGTGGTTTCCGTGGGAAGGAGCAGAGAGATGAGGTAAGCAGTTTAGGGCTGACTAGCTTGAGTCATTTTAGCAGCTGGGAATTAGAAGCTGTTCCTAGCTGTCTAGTAATTTGTAGGTGAGGGAAGAATTAGGATCCATCTGAAGCCTTTTGTGTGAGAACCCACTATAGTGGATTGTGGGGGTGGACTGTAAGTTAGCTGGCTTATACTTGAAAAGTATGCCACAGGTGGGCCATCTCCTGAACTGAGGGTGTATGTCAACCGAAGCAGAAGGCCAGAGTAAAATGCCTCAAGCAGCTCATGCAGCCCATCTAGACAGAGTGTGTCCACCATGTATAGACAGAGGCAGGTGTTACAATAGCAGGTTCACCAATGAAAGAGACGAATCTGAGGCAGCAGTGCAGTTGCTTTTACTTAATACTGCTAGCTCTTTGCTTTGTGCTATAATCACTGTGGCATATCCCAATTCTTAGTAGTTTTGCATATAGTTGTATTTGTATATCTATATGTAATAGCATTCATATATGTAATAAACTTTTAGTCAAAGCTCAGGAGCATAAAGCACGTCAACGTTAAAATACCCCAGGATACAGGCTGGAGATGGCTCAGTAGTCAACAGCATGTTCTGTGGTTCCAGAAGACCACAAATCACAGTCTGCTTACCACAGACTGCAACTCCTGTTCCTGTGGATTGGACACATTCTTCTATCTTCAGTGAGCAGTGCACTCACATACACAAATGACACTTCCTCCACACATAGATATATACATGCAATTAAACATGAATATAACATCTGTTTTTAATTGGAGGAGGTGGTCTCAGAGATGGTGCAGCAGTTTAGAGCACATATACCATTCTTACAGAGGCACTGACATCTCTAAGAATTTGATAGTCTCTTTAGGGATGCACTAACATGTACATACCCACACATAAACACACACATATGCAAAATTTTAAAATACAAAATAAATATTTTAAAAATAGTAGACATTAATTTGGAGTATTATTAAAGATAATTGCACAAATTATTTTCAATAAGTTTTCTGTCAGATCTATGGATTGTATAAACATGATTTTAAATATAATAATGATACCATAACATGCATCATTGAAAGGAACACTAAGAGAAAAATATCTCATTTTCTTCAGTGTCAAAGCCATTGGTGAGTTGCTCTTGCTTCAGGAAATAACCTCTGACCCATGCTGGGGCAAGAAATTATAGTTAAACTCAGTGGACTACATACACACCGAAGTCCTCAAAGCAGAAGAAGGCGTGTTGGGAGGAAGTGTTTCAGTAGTAAGAGGGGCATTAGAGAGGCATGGGATAAAGATGGCTAAAGTTTAATATATAAATTTATGAAACTGAAACAGTAAAGTAACACCAAAGAGGAGTTAACCTTCTACTTTTGTTTTCCACTTTGGGGTGATATAGAGTCCCTGAACACATATGTTGCAGCTCTAATAAAAGGACTCAAACTTGCAAAGTTCTCTTAGCTCATCATCTGGACAAAAAATTAATATATTTATTTAGAAGCAAAAGTTATGTTTTAAAAGTAAGTCAAAGGTAGTGTTTACACAAGCCTTTAATCCCAACACTTGGGAAGTAGAGGAAGGCAGATCTCTGAGTTCAAGGCCAGTCTGGTCTACACATCGAGTTCCAGAACAATCAGGGCTACAGGGTTCTGAGAAACCCTGTCTTGAAAAACTTAAAAAAAAAAAAAAATTAGTTCCTCTTGTAAGCACAATATGTAAAAGAAGTTTGGGTCTATTTTTGATGCTATAATAAAGGAGATAATTTTTATTATGCATTGTGCCCCAAATAATTCTAACACGGTATGTTATAGAAAACTCATGTCAACAAATTTTATCACTCTCACACTAAGCAACATGTGCTACTTGCTAAATAGAAAAATGCCAAAGTTTTTTTCAAGTTATCAAAAACTGAATTTAAGGTGGATTTATAATCTACAAATTTTAATATAGTGATATATAGTAAAACTTTGTTCTAGAACAGTGGTTCTCAGCCTGTGGGTAACAACCCCCTTGCAGGTTACATATCAGATATTTACACTACGATTCATAACAGTAGCAAAATTACTTTGAAGTAGCAAAATAATTTAAGATTGGGGTTCATCACAACATGGGAAACTGTATTAAAGGTACTCATTATTAGGAAGGTTGAGAACCACTATTCTAGAAAGTGCCAGCACAGTAGTAAACTGGAAGCCAATGTTCCCATTTAGAATAAAATCTGCATATTAAAAAGATTGTTTCCTGAAAACAATCCCCAAAGCGCAAAGCATACTGGTATTAAAATAGCACAAGTTAGTATGGAGTATTCTTTTTTTCTTTTTATTGAATATTTTATTTGCATTTCAAATGTTATCCCCTTACCTGGTTTTTCTCCATCCAGGAAACACCCTATCACATCTCCCCCAAGCCCTCTTCTATGAGGTTGTTCCTCCACCCACCAATCCACTCCTACCTCCCCACCCTCAATTCTCCTACACTGGGACATATATTGAGCCTTCATAGGACCAAGGATCTCTCCTCCCATTGGTGCATGACTGCTACATATACAACTGGAGTCATGTGTCCTCCTTTGTTGATGGCTTAGTCCCTGGGAGCTCTGAGGTGTCTGGTTGGTTGATATTGTTGTTTTCCCTATGGGGTTGCAAACCCCTTCAACTCCTTCAGTCCTTTCTCTAACTCCTCTTTTGGGGACCCCACACTCAGTCCAATGGTTGGCTGTAAACACCTGCCTCTGAATTTGTAAGGCTCTCACAGGGCCTTTCAGGAGATGGCTATATCAGGCTCCTTTCAGGATATACTTCTTAGCATCCACAATAGTGTCTAGGTTTGGTAACTGTATATGGGCTGAATCCCCAGGTGAGAGAGTCTCTGGGTGGCCTTTCCTTCAGTGTCTGCTCTACACTTTATCTCCATATTTGCTCCTGTGAATATTTTGTTCTCCAAGAAGGACTGAAGCATTCACACTTTGGTCTTCCTTCTTCCTCTTCCTTGAGCTTCATGTGGTCTGTGAATTGTATCCTGGTTATTTCGAGCTTTTGGGCTAATATCCACTTATCTGTGAGTGCATACCATGTGTTTTCTTTTGTGACTGGGTTATATCACTCAGGATGATTTTTTGAGTTCTATCCATTTGCCTAAGAATTTCACAAATTCATCGTTTTTAATAGCTGAGTAGTACTCCTCCATTGTGTAAATGTAACACATTTTCTATATCCATTCCCCTGTTGAAGGATATCTAGGTTCTTTCTAGCTCCTGGCTATTATAAATAAGGCTGCTATGAACATAATGGAGTATGTGTCCTTATTACATGTTGGAACATCTTCTGGGTATACGCTCAGGATCCTCAGATAGTACTATGTCCAATTTTCTGAGGAACCACCAAACTGATTTTCAGAGTGGTTGTACCAGCTTGCAATCCTACCAGCAATGGAGAAGTGTTTCTCCTTCTCCACATCCTCACCAACATCTCCTGTCACCTGAGTTTTTGATTTTAGCTTTTCTGGCTGGTATGAGGTAGAATTTCAGGGTTGTTTTGACTTGCATTTTCCTGATGACTAAGAAGTTGAACATTTCTTTAGGTGCTTCTCAGCCATTCAATATTCCTCAGTTGAAAATTTGTTATTTAGTTCTGTACCTCATTTTTTAATAGGGTTATTTGGTTCTCTGGAGTCTAACTTCTTCAGTTCTTTGTATACATTAGATGTAAGCCTTCTATTGGATGTAGGATTGGTAAAGATCTTTTTCCAATCTGTTTGTTGCCTTTTTGTTCTATTTTTAGGTTTTATTGTTCTGGTTTTATGTGAAGCTAAAACCATCCAGTAGAAAAAAGACAGCATTTTTAACAAATGGTGCTGGTTCAACTGTTGGTCAGCATGTAGAAAAATGCAAATGGACCCATCCTTATCTCCTTGTACAAAGCTCAAGTCCAAGTGGACCAAGGACCTCCACATCAAACCAGATACACTGAAACTTATAGAGGAGAAAGTGGGGAAGAGCCTTGAGCACATGGGCACAGGGGAGTATTCTAAAGGGATGAGAAGTTACTGAAAAGGGTACAGTTCCAAAAAGGCAAGCCTAGAATGTGTCACAGCTCTGGAACAGCTGCCAACTTAAAGGACTTCATGATTAAGAGTGAAGTGGCCAAGATTCAAAATATCTCAAAGGTCCAATAAGAGTCCCATGTGCTGAGTTAGGTTACAATGAGCCCAGATTACTACCTGGGCCTCACAAGTAAACAAAAATCTTCTGTGCAAAGACCACCAAGAGACACTTGACCTAAAAGACCAAGAAGCAATGAATAACACAGAGGTGGACCTCAAAGTGTTTCTATAAATAACTTTTTAAAATGTAACACAAAGTCCACATGTAATCAAAATGGTCAGATGTACAGGCAATAAAATAGCACTAATGAGTCAGAACAGAGGAATAAAAGCAGACCTACACAGAGTTTGCAGCCTTATTCAACAATCATGCTCACTGAACATTAAAACCCAGACTTTCAGAATTGCAGCAGGAAATTAAAACCTACATAAAATGATTACATGATGGAAAACAAAAAAATTTAATTTTTCTTTTTTTAATTTATGTATATGAGTACTTGGTTACACGAGTTTATGTGCATGTGCACAATGTTACTTCTGTAATATATTCAGAAATAAATATGCTTAATCAGAATCCAATTTTAAGTAAATATTAGTCCAACACCGTTAATTAAAAGTAAGTGAACTATACTCTCCTAAAATAACAAGAACACACAAAGACAAAGACCGACTGAGAAAGTATTACAAATTAAAAGAAATCAGAACTATCAGCCAAATGAAACTATAATACTGTGTAAGGGAAAACTCTACAGTTTTAGTAAGATTTTAGGTTCTATTGATACGTAGACATTATTTGGGATTTCCATAACTGTACTTGATTATATAAGATATATATGTGTATATATATAAGATTATGTATATAAAGTGTTATATAAGGTATATATTGTATCCTTGATTTCAGAAAATATAAAGGATTATAATTTTCCAGAACAACCACTTCTAGAATATGAGGATAAGTCCCAAAGTTCTATGAAACGGTCAGAAGAGAAGCAGACAGATCTAGGATTACAAAGAATGTAATTTAGCAGGGTACTTTTCTACCATGCCATGTTTCTATGAAAGATCAAGAACAGATGGATCCCTATAATTTGCCTCAGAAGGAGGAACATATTTTGGGGTGTGGGGAAAAGTAACTTCATCCCAGCTGTCAGGCATCTGGTTCATCTTAAGCTAATATCAAAGAGTTGCTCATAACCAGTGCCAAGGTTCAGTTACAGAGTCGACACACCACTCTCTTTTTCTACTGTTTTGTGGAAAACTAGAAGAGAAGGCATTTACGGTTGCTATGGACAATCATAGAAGGTAAGACTCAAGGCTATAGTCACATCAAACTGAATCCATATACTAGTTCATTAAGTGCCTTGTCTGTAACTTAAATTTTTAGTTATAGTTAAAAGAAAGAAGAAATCCACACCAAAATTTAATGTAATTGTGAGAACCAAACACCAAAAACTATAAGGATATGCTCAAACCTAACAGAGTTCATCAGCAAGAGATACTGAAGTGGAGGCTTCCAAATTAATGCAAAGGAAAAACACAAGAAGTCAAAAGCCCAATGTGACAGGAGACCTGTGGCTGAGCATTAAAGAGTAGGTGAGACAGAAAATACTGGTTATATGACCAGACTTCTAACAGATTATACTTGCTGGTTTTGTGTGTCAACTTGACACTGGCTGGAGTTATCACAGAGAAGGGAGCTTCAATTGGGGAAGTGCCTCCATGAGATCCAGCTGTGGGGCATTTTCTCAATTAGTGATCAAGGGGGTAGAGCCCCTTGTGGGTGGTGCCATCCCTGGACTGGAAGTCTTGGGTTCTATAAGAGAGCAGGCTGAGCAAGCCAGGAGGAGCAAGCCAGTAAGAAACATCTCTCCATGGCCTCTGCATCAGCTCCTGCTTCCTGACCTGGCTTGAGTTCCAGTCCTGACTTCCTCTGATGATCAACAGCAATGTGGAAGTAAGCTAAATAAACCCTTTCCTCCCCAACTTGCTTCTTGGTCATGATGTTTGTGCAGGAATAGAAACCCTGACTAAGACAGATACACAAAGTGACTGTTTTAAAAATCAGGAGAACTGCTGGGCCTTTAATCCCAGCACTCCAGAAGCAGAGGCAGGCAGATGTCTGAGTTTGAGGTCAGCCTGGTCTATATAGTGAGTTACAAGAAAGCCAAGGGCTACATAGTAAGGCCATGTGTCACAAAAAAAAAAAAAAAAAAAAAAAAAAAATCAACCAAAGCTCTTCTGCTCAGGGTTTGTTTCTTGACCTGAGTGGAGTTTTCTTTGTGATTTTTTTTTTTTTTTTGTGGTCCTTCAGTCCCTTGACAGAGTTCACAAGGCTAGGCAGATTAGAGTCAGATAAGCTTTTGAAATGAGCTTTTCTATTCCCCCAGAATAGAGCCTGTCCTGCTCTGCCTGGCAGTGCGTTCAGAAGTCTACAGATTGTGCCCCTCCACCCTCACTCCTTACTTTGGTATTAAATGTCAGGCTATATTCCTTCCTCCTTCATGTCATAACCTATAAGACCTGAGAGCCTCTCTCTATGACGTTTGGTGTTGACTAGCAGATGACTACTTCTTTGACACATAGCTCTTTTATTTTATTTATTTATTTATTTATTTATTTATTTATTTATGTATTTTTTACAAGTATACACATCCAATTTTCTACGGGTTGCACTTTGCCACAAAGAAAGACGGTCAAGGCTCCGACAAGTCTTTACACTGAGTGCCTTACTGCTCATGGCAGCGTGTGAGCCAGCGTAGTAGTGTTGTGCTGGAGAGCACAGAGGCATGTCATCTGGCTCCTGCAGTGAGAGGCTGCTCTTTCCTTTGGGAGCAACGATGGTGCGTCTACTCAGCCCAGAAGAAAAATTTACTTGGTATTGTTTTTTTTTTTTAATACATGTATTTACAGTGTGGATGGACTGCAGTTGTGAATCAACTCCTCCATATAAAGAAAAGGAAAATGGCGCTACCATCCCTAGTCCACCTTGCGACCCTGGGCATGAGTACTGGTAGAACAGGAAGTGAGACTTCAACTTGAAACCAACATGAAGAGGCAAAGAAATAAAAAAGAAAATAGAACATGACTCGGTTGATTCCTTGGGCTGTGTGTAAAGATGATATTCTTAATGGTCTCGTAGCATAAGGCACTTTGCACAAATAAGTAATAAGCTCTTCAGGCTTAAAAAACGGATGAATAATCAGGGAAAAGTTGAAATGCAGTAGAGGCAGCTATTGGAGAATTATAGACAGGTGCATGTGTTCACCAAAATTCTTCTCTTTTTTAGGGTTTCTCCACTTCTTTTTTCCTCCTTCCTTGTCCCCTTTCTCCAGAAAACATTTTTAAAAACCAGCAATTAGTGCAACGAATGTTCGGTCAGCACATAGTGCAAACAAGTGAAACAAAAAAGTTCGATTTCTTCTCGGTTTTTCTTTACCAGTTAAAAAAAAGAAAAATGTCTGAGCTCTTATATAACTCTTCATAGTTCCAAAATAAAGATGAAAAAACCCACAAAGAGAAGAGCACCCCCCCCAAAATGATGTGTCACAGATCCAAGGAGCCTTCTGTAGTTTGTCAAAGCATGCTTGTTAAGGTTTTTCGTCTTCTGCAGGCTCACTGTGGTATTCTGCCACATACA
>JADRCC010559930.1:0-10083 GCA_019843855.1 Hylomyscus alleni
AAGGTGTCTTTAGTGTTCTCTTGGTTCTCAAAAGTTTTACATTTTGAACTGTCTCAGATTTCAGGGTTTAAATAACAATTGTGAAGTGAGCAAACTCTAGGCAAAGACTTCAAAATCAGAAAAACTTTGAAATCTGAAAGACTTCTGGTCCCTGGCATTTTAGATTTGAGATACTCAGCCTATTCTCAAAAGTTATTCTTTTTATTGAATATTATTTTAACATATCTATTTATTTATGGTTATATTTGACACTGAAGTGTATTTTGAATCAATGCGTATTTTCAATTAGTGTATATACTTGTACAGTGTCTATAATTAGTGTGTTGGGTCTTGCAGATCATGAAATTATCATGTCCTGGGGAGTAATCTTGCCACGCTTTCCATCCATCACTGAAAACAAGAAAAGCTTTGCCCTCTCGCTCCTACCTCATTCAGCATGTTATGCGATTCTCTCCTATGAGAATCCTTAATGGTTTCCTCAGTTTCCTAAGCCTTTGCATTATAAAGACAAAGAAAAAATGAGAAACAAGTATGTCTTTATTGTTGTTCAGAGTTGCCGTTTTGCAAGCACAACACTTCTCAAAGGAGCAGACAGGAGTTTCTTTCTTAAAACTCCCAAGTGATGTCGTTTGTGGTCTCTCTGCAGCTAGACCCTGAAGCTAGCACTATTCTGAAAGAACTTCAAATCAAACTCAACGGGGTTCTGGATGCGCTCAGCATCACTTATGGAGAAAGGTAAGCAGCCTAATTAGTTGTCTGACTGTATCAGGTTTCATGTGTAATGATCACTCACTTTGCCTCAAGACCTGGTCTAAGCATCATCTCCTCTGAAAAGCCCTTCAGGACACCAGGATCCAAGAGTGATGTCTTGCTGAAAGATGTCTGTACATCCTTTGCTTTGGTGGTACTCGCAACACCCGTCTCTAGGCTTTGATGTTTACTTATCTCAGTTTTCTCTAACGGCAGAAATTTTAGCACATAACCATTTGCAATGCCAGTGTGGGCTAGAGAACAGAGAGTTCTGGAGAGAAGAGAGAGGGGGGGGGGGAAGAAGTAAAAACTTGCTGGGCAGTGGTGGTGCATGTCTTTAATCCCAGCACTTGGGAGGCAGAGGCAGAGGCAGGCAGATTTCTGAGTTCAAGGCCAGCCTGTTCCAGGACAGCCAGGGCTACACAGAGAAACCCTGTCTCAAAAAAAAAAAAAAAAAAAAAAAAAAGCAAAAACTTACATAAGAAGCATCTATTTTGCTCGAGCCTTGCATGCCTCTGTGCTTGTATTTCAGAAGGGCGATACACAGCTCTGTACCAGATTACATCAGCACAACGTAGGGTTCCTGACCCCAACCATCTCACAAGCAAGAGTTTAGAGACTATGGGCCTCTATATTTTTAAAAGTCAACATGCCTCGGGCGCTGATATGTTTCTAAAGAAAGAAAAGTGACCTGATATGAACTTTATTCTGCCCCAGTACGAGAGAGCAATCATTCCACTACCAATTATTAAAACAGATACAAATTAAATATATCTTTGAAGAGGTTCGTTAATTTAATATAAAATTTGTCTAAAATATTACTTCAATAAATGTTTGCTTATCAATTTAAATTATGTGCTCGCTTTCTCAGTGTGGCTGTATAACTATCTTTATGGCAAAAGCTACCTGCTAAAACACTTCTCATCTTCTATTTGATTCTAGAAAGATAAATGATTTGTAAACATTTAACAGTAACTAAGGCCGTACTTTATGAGAAAGACCAAAGAGACTCAGATGGCAGAATGAACACAGTTGCGCCCAGACTTAGGGTCCTCTTGACTATCAGAGGTATGGTCTCAGTTCCTCTAAGCTGGTTAGTGCAGTCTTGCTGGAGCCTAACTTTACAGGTCAGACAGAGAGCACCCTGTATAGCGCTTAGGACACCGGTCCTCCCTCTGCTCCGCAGTGAGCTTAGTATCTTGCCTCTGTGCTGTGTTGCTAGTGACCTTCATGAGCCTGCTAGCTCAGCCTGACTGTTAATCAGCAAGACAGAGGCTCTCTCTACCTTGGATTTGAATGGCAGGACTTGTTTCAAAGACGTAAGGTTCAATTGCTCTGGCATGAGGTGACAGTAATGGGGCTTTGGTTCAGTCCTGTTGGGTTGGCCTCCATTCTAATTGTGAATTAATGTATTAACTAAAGAAAAATGTTAAAGAGCAAAAGGGGGGGGGAAGAAGTTGCCTTCAGCTACAAAAGGCAGCAGGAAATTGTTTAGTGATTTTTAGGGGAAGGAAAACAGCGTCTAATAAAGTGAGACCTGCTCATATCTTTATGGGAAGTAAGATATAGCTAAACAGAGCAGAAACTATTTCTGCAAACTGTCTAAATCCTCTTGATGAGAAAAATTTTGAATTTGTGTTTTGTTTAAGAGAGATAAAAACTGAATATATTAGCAAGATTTATCATCTCAATGGTGCTTCAAAGACTAAATTACATACTCAGATTTTGAAAAAAAATTGAGACAAACTTTGGTTATGAAGGAACGATTGGTGCTATCAGGACTGTAGAAGTGCATTATTTTAACAGGGTTAAGTTTGAGGGCAGCTTTATTACAGTTTAAAAAGAAAAACTCAAGGGAAGGCAAGCTGTAAATTCTAGCTGCCTGGAGGAAGAGGAGGAGGAGGAGGAGGAGGAGGAGGAGGAGGAGGAGGAGGAGGACGACGACGACGACGACGACGACGACGACGACGACGACGACGACGATGACCACGGGGAGGGGGAGGAGGACGAGGACGAGGAGGAGGAGGAGGACTAGAAGGAGGAGGATGAGGACGGGGAGGATGAGGAGGACAAGGAGGACGAGGATGAGGACAACAAGTAGGAAGAGGAGGGGAAGGAGGACGAGGATGAGGAAGACGAGGAGGAGGAGGAGGAGGGGGAGGAGGACAAGGACGAGGATGAGGAGGAGGAGGACGAGGATGAGGAGAACAAGGAGGAGGAGGAGGACGAGGAGGACGAGGAGGAAAAGGAGGGGGAGGAGGACGAGGACGAGGAGGAGGAGGAGGAGGAGGAGAGGGAGGAGGAGGGGGAGAACAAGGGGGAAGAGGAGGATGACAAGGACGACGAGGACGAAGAGGACGACAAGGACGAAAAGGACGACGAGGAGGAGAACGAGGATGAGGAAGAAGACAAAGAGGAGGAAGAGGAGGAAGAAGAGGAAGTAGAACGGAAGTCAGTCATGTGTTAGGAAGGAGGGCTTTAGAGGAAGCATGAGGAAGCCTGAAACATCAGAGCAGAGACAGAATGAAGGAGGAAAAGGTTGTACTTTTCTGTATAATTCAGTAAATAGGTAGACTCGTGAACCTAAAGCTGCACCACTGCAGCCCAGCAAGTGACTGTGCTGAGAAAACGTTGGGAAGAAAACTAAACAGGCAATTACTCTGCTTGTCTCCTTGACATGGCTTAAGATGAGCCCACCTTCCTCAGGGGTGGTCTCACCTTCCTAGGGCTTGGTCCTACCTCCCTGGAAAGTAGTCCTTTACACCAGCTCTTTGGAATGTTAGATCTCCACTAGGCTGGAGATTTTTCCTGTTGGCCAGAATGAAATCGGTTTTACCCCCCTTAATGGGTCCTCATTGCTGCTGGATTAGGTGTAAATAATTCAAGGCTCTCTCCTAGGAATTCTGGCAGGATGAAGGGATTGTTTGGTTCCTTGGGTGCCCAAGAAGGCATCTGTCATTAG
This sequence comes from Hylomyscus alleni, assembly GCA_019843855.1. Lineage (NCBI taxonomy): Eukaryota > Metazoa > Chordata > Mammalia > Rodentia > Muridae > Hylomyscus > Hylomyscus alleni. The sequence goes on from JADRCC010559930.1 coordinate 3,713, forward strand.
TTACTAGTTCTACTTTTAGTCGAGCTTTTCAATAATGTCTTTTTCAAACAAAAATGAATAGAAGAAAAGACTGGCGCAGACACAGAATATCGTATATTTCATCCTACATACCAAAAACTCGTAGATGCCCAGTACCCAATCTTTTCATTATTTTTAAAATATCACAATGAATTGAGTTCGGTTAAGGTCATTTGTGTTCTTGAAATAAACGGGCCGCCCATCATGCCTGCCTTGTAAGAAGGATAATTATTCTATGCCGTTGCTATGATACGTCACACACAGGTGGCTGTGAAGTCCATGGCAGGCAGCACGATCATGTTGCAGAGTCAATCTGGAGAACTCTGTGAGCCTGCTCCTCTCAGGAGCTGAGGCTGAAACCATACAAATAAGGGGAGAACTCATCCCAAAAGCCAATTGCATCTCACGGCGTTAAACGGTTTAGACTGCTTTCAGTACCCTCGGCTATCAGGTTGGACTTTCGATAATGCCAGGATGAAGGCAAACTGGTCTGAAGTCTTTCATAGGCTCCCAACATGCTTCCAGATCACCTGCCTCCTCCACAGACCAAGTGATTTCATATCAGTGATGAATTAAAGATGGTCTAAAAGGTCCAAATCTTCTGCCCCTTAAATTTCTGCTTATACACACATTGTTCACTTAGTCTGGTTCAGTCTATTTCTTTACTGAAACCATTGTTCCCAAAGCTGGCTGGATTAGGTGTAAATAATTCAAGGCTGTCTCCTAGGAACTCTTTGGGGGTGGGAGTAGGGGGTTGTTTGGTTCCTTGGGTGCCCACCAAGAAGGCTTCTGTCATGAGTTACTGGTTCTATATTTAGTCTAGTTACTCAACAATGTCTTTTTCAAACAAAAGTGAATAGAAGAAAAGAAGACCTGGTAAGTGAATTCACTAAGAATGGAAACAGAAGAGTTTTCAGGTAAATTGTGGTTTGGTTTATTGTAGACCCATCAAAAGTAGAATGCCTTTGTCCATCTATGCCATGAACTCTTCCTTCAGATGCCCCACCTCACATCCCTGCTGCTGATTAAATTCACAGTCTAAATCTGCTCAGGAGCCTGCTTCTTACACATTGGAAACAGAAATTCAGTGTGCTTTGGTCAGTCCACCCCTTACTTAGGTGTACAAGCTTGAGAATCAGGGCAAGAAAAGGAAATTGCTTTAGAGGTGGTCACACCTGGAAGGATCATTAATGCCACTGTGGTCAGTGAACCTTGTAAGCATTTCCAACATTGCTTATATTCTATCATGATCCCAAATATCTGTGACTATTCAATATTAAATATATTTTTATATGCTTATTACAAATATACATACATACATACACACACACAGAGAGAGAGAAAGAGAGAGAGAGAGAGAAAGAGAGAGAGCAGCCGGGCGGTGGTGGCGCACGCCTTTAGTCCCAGCACCTGGGAGGCAGAGGCAGGCAGATTTCTGAGTTCGAGGCCAGCCTGGTCTACAGAGTGAGTTCCAGGATAGCCAGGGATACACAGAGAAACCCTGTCTTGAAAAAACAAAAAAAAAAGAAAAAAGAAAGAAAAAAAAAGAGAGAGAGCAAAGGTCCATGCCTACCCTATTTCTTCCACCCTTCCTTGGAGACACTGAAGGCCAACAACAGATCTAGCCACATCAAAACCAATGGGTGAGGGTTTAGAATCAAGGTGAGAGACTATTAAGGAAGAGGTTATTCCAATGTAATATACAGGTACTAAAGGAGCCACACACATAGAGATTATGAGCCAAATAAGATGTCAAGTATGGACTGGTGTCATAAATGGGAAGAAGAAGAAGGAGGAGGAGGAGGAGGAGGAGGAGGAGGAGGAGGAGTGAAGAGAGAGAGAGAGAGAGAGAGAGAGAGAGAGAGAGAGAGAAGAGCCAGAAGACAAAGACAGATTAAGTATTAACATAATGGTGGATATATACCTTGACCTTGAAATACTTAAAATTACAAATCAAGAGTTTATAAAACCACTATTAGAAGGCCAGGAAAAGAAAAGATACCCAAGTTGTCTAATTTTAAATCTACTGAGTGCTTTCTAGCTTTGAAAAAAAAATTAAAAATTGAAATATTTCACAGCAGACTAACTAAAATATTTCCCATGCAGTAAATGCTAAAATAGGTGAAAGGTCTCATGTGTTGTGCTCATTTTGTTCATTTGTGTGTTCTGAACATGTGCTTGGAACATAGTATTTATTAAATATTTAGAAATGTGTGCACACGGAAAAAAACCACATGTATATTCCATATAATTCAGACAACAAGTAATATACAGCAAAGCTTCAAACCTATGTACAAAATCTGAGGAAGTGATGTGTTTGTAACCTCTCTAGTAACATGACCTGTGTTGTCACTGTGCAGGGGGGAGAAGAACAGGACCGGCTTGATATCAGTGCTGAGGTCAAGCCCCACCCCCTCCTTATTACCACTCAGAAACTCAACCATCTCCCACACCTTCTTTCTCCTAAGTGTTTTTTTCTGCACCTAAGTGAACCTACATTCTAATTATCCCCATTGTTTGAAGCATCTTAGTAATTAAGGTCAAGCATCCACTATTTTAAACTCCCCCTTGCCACTCTTAGGCAGAGACCACAGCATCTGTACTAGAGTAAATAGAAACAGTATGAGGGTGACTCTACCAGACTGTTTAAATCCTTAGCCATGAGACAAGAAGCAAGCCAAGTAGAGGGTGCTCCAGAGGTGCTTTCAACCAACCCTCACTTCTTAATAGTTTTATTAAGATGTCATTGTAAAACCTATATACATTCAAGGCGTACAACTTGATAATTCCAGATATGTATCATTATGAAGCCATCACCACTTTCTAGCTTCTTCATATATCCGTCACTTCTTCGCTACTTCAGGGTAGTAACAGTCAGTCAATTGAAAAAGAGTTGCTGGAAAGACTGGAGAAAGCAAAGAGGATGTGGAGTTACAGAAAATGGGGAAGAAGTCAGGTTCCAATGTCCATAGACTCTAGAGCAGTCACTTCTCCAAATGTTCCCAGAGGCTCAGCAGCTGTCACCACCACAGATAGTATGAATGAACAGCCATCATTGTTGCAGTGACCCATCTGAAGAGCATCCCTGTTGTCTGCTTTGCATACGGAGGTTCACAGTATGTGTTCAAAAAAACAGGGAAGGGAAAGAATTTGAAATGGTTTGGGCTGCAGGCAGTAGACTTCAGATCCAGGCAACTTATCGGCTCCTCCTCCAGCATTTATGTTCTTTGTTTTCAGTTTCCAACTTGTAATTGAAGAATGTATAAAGCAGATGGGTGCTGAGCTAAATCAAATGCGAGCAAATGGGAACAACACAGCGAATAAGAACAGTGCAGCAATGGATGCAGAGATTGTGCTGAGGCCGCTCATGGACTTCTTGGATAAGACGTGAGTTTCTGGCCCACCTTAATCTTATTGCCCAGAATCGGTGACTGATAATTGTTCTGGGGAGATTTTGGTTTTCTCTGCACAAGGTGACTTTAAAAGAATGTCTGGGGAGATGGCTCAATAAATAAAATTTGTCAGACAAGCATGAGGACCAGGGTTTGATCTTCAGCATCCATGTAAAACAGCCAAAAGAGGTGGCTTGAGGGCTCAGGGGACATACTGCTCCCACAGAGAACCAGAGTTTGGTTCCCAGCACTGGAAAACTCACAACTGTCTGTAACTCTAGCTCCAGAATCCTCTTCTGGTTTCTGTAAGAACTTACACTCACGTGCACACACCCATCCATAGGCAAAGGCAGAAACATGTAATTAAAAATAAAATAAATCTTTTTTTTTTAAAAGATAGCAGCAGCTGGGCGTAATGGTCACTCGGCACTTTTGATCCAAGTGCTGAGGCTTCAGAGACAGGTGGATCCCTGGGTATTACCCACCAGTGAGCCTAGCATACTTGAGTTCAAGCCAATGAGAGACAGTCAAAACCAAAGGTGGGTAGATTCTGAGGAATGACATCCTAAGATTGTCACTTGGCTTTCCCATGCACTCACATATGTGCATATACATCTATACACACACACACACACACACACACACACACACACACACATACACAGATATGTGCTTACAAAACAGAGCAGCACACTTTTAATAGGATTTGTATGAGCAAGAAGAATGAAACGTATTGGTGGCTCACAGGGAGCTGCTGTCCCAAAGCAGAGAAACATTTCAAATTTCCTGCTTCTCAGATAGCATTGTTTTCCATTCTTTGGGCATAAAGGCCAAATTGAATCCAGAATATCTAATTTCTCTTCAGAAACCCCCAGGAGGAGAAAATAGCACACATGTGAATACAATGAGTTCAGCAAAGCCTGCCATAATTGGTGCCCACCTGTGTCCAACCCAGCTCTAATCACTGGAAAAGATTAGAGAAAGCCCAAGCCCCTGGTTCCTTTGAGACTGCGGTCTGTCCAGGGGGTGGGTAGGCATGGAGTGTTTTGAACAACAACCACACACACACAAAGAAAGCTCTGCTCAGTTTGTTGGTTGGTGTGTGTTGTTTCCTTCCTGTCTCTGTGCTCAAAGGCTCTGATTTAGTGAGTTGGCCATAAGCTCAAAGGCAGCAATATTTTCAAATGCACACACAGGCCCGAATCATTTACTTTAACAAATAGCTAAATTTATGATTTTATAAATAGGGACACCAGTTGAACATCCCTAAATCAAAGTTCTCAAATCTGAAATAGTCTAGAATCTGAGCCACAGTTTCGAGGATTCCGGGTTGGGGAGGTAGTTCTATGGCACAGACTTTTCTAGCAGATGCTAGGCCCTAGGTTGGTGTAAATGAATTATTCTTAATAGAAATGTAAACAGTGAATTAATCCTGCAGCTGTATTTCTTTACCTTATGTTAGTCCCCAATAACTCCACAGAGAAACCAAGATTCATTTAACACTGCACCTCAATAGCTGAAGAATTAAATGATCTTCACTGTCTACACTAATCTGGCTGCCTCCCAGACCATCCCATGATATTTGCATATTATTATTGATCTGACTCTTTGGGCTTCAGGTGTGTTTCAATGATCTCTCTCCCGACCCCTTGCTTATGGTTCCAAACCCTCCATCCTCCTCACTGATTTGAATCTCCCTTTCTCCCCTCTCGCCTTCCCCTGGTTGGCAGATGTCCCACCCTATTTTCTATTCTGCTCAGCCATTGGGAGATCAACATTTACTGACAAGGCAGAGAATAAGTAGTAAGAGCTGTTTACATGAACTTGAGTCGGGAGATTTTTAGTGCAAGCATTACAATGTCCTGCCCAGATTGAAACAAGATTGAAGCACAGTGTACAAAAACATTAATCCTACAGGTTTACACCCCAGCACTGGGAGGGGGTGCGGGGGGCAGGAAGTGAGGATTTTGGAGCATTTCAGATCCCAATAATTTTTTGCCTTATCAATGTAAGTATTTCAAAACCCGTAAGTTCAAAAATAGAGATTTTTGTGCTTACAGACATTCCAGATGAAGTGTGAGCTGTACTCAGAATCAGAGCTTGTACAGGACAAGAAAAACAAATAATAACTTTGAATACATGTGAAAGATCCATGCTACACATGGTAATTTATATACATTATACTACACATGGTAATTTATATACATTATACATCTCATTGTTGTGGCAAACTAACAAGGGGATAAGAATTAAAAAGAAAGATTGAACCAAGCAAAACCCCACAGGAAGAGACTCTTTGACACACTCATGGCATCTTTCTCAACTCCGTTCCCCTTGCTTATAACCAGGCTGCAGATGTAAGACTGAAGTTGTGGATGCTCTACTTTCAGTGAGTCTCACTATTCTCTGTGGAGGATAGACAGATGGGTGGCACACTATGCAGAAGGTAGGTAGGCAGGAGTTTGTGTGGGAAAGAAGAAAACAAAGAAATGGAGGTTATAAAGAAAGGGGGAAAGGGGTGTCTCCTCATATCTTCAGTTTCTTAGAGCAGAACTTTATTACATTATCCACTAAATGTCCCATTGGAATTTATCTTGCTATACAGCTCTTCTCTGTCAATACAGAGTTCAGTCTCTACAAACACTAGCATTTGGTTGCTAAATACAGTGGTTATAGACAATAGGACTGGATGACCCTGGTTCATCATGTAGGGAATTCCTTTTCAGAATGCCAATCGATGGTTTGAGTCATTATTTTTCACCAATAAGGCCTCTGCTTTACATACTCTGTAGCCAAAATTACAGAGAATATGGAACATCTAGGTACTTTTGATAATTCCCATAGCTAGCAGTGTAATTTTTGGATCTATATTACCAATAAATTATAATTATAAATACAAATATAAATAATAATTATAAAATACAAGAATGGAGAAAGTGAGTTCACTCTTATTTTTAATAT
>JADRCC010559934.1:0-13014 GCA_019843855.1 Hylomyscus alleni
CAAATAGGTAGCAGAAAAGAGAAAAAGGTTGTTGAATCCAAACAAAATCCATAGAGAGTAAAGGAGAGAATACAGCCACCACCCGTGAGTTAGGACCGTTTATACAAAAAGCCTGGTAAGGAACACAGGAAGAACACAGCCTAAAAAAACTACAGTTTAAGGGAAATGGAGACCCAAGGATAGAGATATGAGAAGTCTGTTGTAGAAGAGAAAATCACAACAAGCAAGCCTGACCCTGAGAGATTTGACTGTAGTGCCAGAAGGCCACACAGATTGAAAAAACTAGGACGTCTCATCTTAGGTATACAAAATAAGAAAGAAGAAATACTTGAAAATGGCGTTTGACTGTATTAATTTTACAAAACAATGAGTCTTCTGGTGACCCTTGTAGGTACGTATACGCTTACTTTGATCATACCTGTCCTTTCTTACCCTCCTCTCCTTCAGCCTTCTCTAATAAACCCCCTTCAATTTCCATGAGTTCCTCTACCCCCCTCCCCACATTCCCCTCTAGACTCCTGTTGAGTCTGGGATATTTCTACGTGGGCAATCTCTCATGGGATAACAAGGATAGAGACATTCTCAAACAAGCAGTGGACATAGGAATTAGCAACCCAGAATGTTCTTAGAGGAAGGGGAGACAGCAACCACACAGCTGAAACACAATAACAAAATGAATCCAAGCAAAGGCATCGATAGGAACACATGGGGGCTGGCAGGGTAGCTTAGTGGGTAAAGCAATTGCAGTCCAAGTGTGAACATCTGAATACCCACGCCTGGCACCCAGGAGAAGCAGAGTGAAGTTGCACTGTCTAAAACCACAGCACAGGCTGGGATGAGGCAGGCAGATCTCAGGCATCAGCCAGCCAGTCTAGCAAAAAGGGCAAGTGTTAGGTTTAGTGAAAGGCCATGTCTCAATAAAATGAAATAGAGGAAGACACCCAAGTTGGATTTCTGGACTCCACATGTGCACTCATGGGTGCGCACATGCACAAAGAAAGAATAACAACAACAACAACAACAACAATAAACATTAAAAGAACAAAGAATAAAGCTCAAATGTTTTTGTTTTGAGCAAAGATTTTTTAAAGGAATATATATATATATGTGTGTATATATATATACACACACATATATATGTGTATATATATATGTATACACACACACACACACACACACACACACACACAATACAGGGGAGAATCATGCAGTGCTGCCAGCATTGGCTGCAATTCTGGTACACAAGTGTGCACATTCCTCTGCAACTGAACCTGTCTATGGTGGCAGGTCCTTGCACCTTACCTTTATGTTTACTGCAACCCCTGCATTATCTTCAAAACAAAGAGACACCTTAATTTTTCTTTGATACGATTTTCATTGTCAAATCACCAGTGCAAGCTGGCCCTTTTCTTAGCTCGGGCTTCCCTTTTATACCTGTGGCTGTTGGTCTATCATCCACCAGCAGCAGGGAGTCTGTCCAGTCAGTCCCTTGATTCCACTCGCAGAGATGATAACCACATTTTTGGCTCCTGTATTGCCAGCAAGGTTGGTCACAGCTCCTACCTAACAACCTAGGAAGACCTAGAACTTTGCTCTGGAGAACTTGTCACACTCTTCTTTAGACATCTTGAGCCTCCAAAGTAAAAAAAAAAAAAAAAATGCAAACATTTAAGACTTAAAAAGAACTATTTGTACTCACTTTTGACACTGTAACTAAAACTAAAATTTGGAGTTTCTAAGTGTGCAGAATCACTGAGAAGAGTGATCACAGTCTAAAGTTCTTGACTTATTGGCGATGGGAGAGAAGACAAATACTGATTTTGAAGTACATGATTTTGAAGAAAAAAGTTGAAAGCTAAATGAACAAAGGTAAGCACTGCTTGAAGAGAAGTGGATTGCTCAACTTTAGAGCAGTGGGAACGAAAAGGACAAACCCTGCATAGATCTAAACAAATGTTCAAAAGATGCGAAGTGAAGCATGAACTTAGTGAGGATAAAGCATAGAATATAAGAATAAACTGAAAAAGGACCAGTACTATAATATATAGTAGTTGTAGTTATACACTACAAGAATGTCCAAATAATAATAATGAGACTCTGAATCCAATAAATAGGAGTGATCTGGCTTTTAACACAATGAACATGGAACAATTGCAGATTGATGTGGTCTGACCATAACAGGGAGCCCCTGGAGAAATACTGTGTGAATCATATTTAGTGACTACAGTAGCAGAAACCTAACAATTAATGACAAAATGTAGCTCATAAAAGGCTGTATATTCTCAAATTAAAACAAACAAAAATGAGCTAATTTAATTTGTGACTCAAATGAAAATAACAAATGCTTAGAATTGAATGAAAATAAAAATTGTAGGATACTAGTCAATTGGTTCTTGAAAAGAGATTTATACCCATAAGTAGCTTACTGGAAGTTTAAAAAGGCTTAAATGTTTAAAAATAAATTAGTCTTTCCATCCAGGAAGCTAGGGGTAAGAGGAATAAAGAAATATTAGAATGAAGATTATCAACAGAAAACCAAAGTTGAAATTAGAAAACTGCACAAATATCAAATCATAGAGTTGCTAAGTGAAACCAAGAGCTAATTCTGTGAAAAGTCCCACAAAATAATTAAAACCCTGGAAAAACAATAACTGGAAGGAAAAGGAAGATGCAAATAGAATTTGAAATGACAATAGGATCAGAAACAAATTTTATACCATCAGAGGGTACAAAAATGTTTTGTAAAACGTTTTGAAAATTATAGAAATCTCACAAACCATTTTTGTACAGAGGAACTTGAATCCGAAATAAGTCAAGAAAACTAGATATTTGTCAAAATAATCTCAATACCATAGTCCAATAAACACAAAGGAAATAGAGGCAGAAGCCATGTGTGTCTCTAAAAAGACCTAGCTCAAATGCCTTCAATGGGATGTTCTAGCAAACCTTTAAGGAATAGATAACTCCCAATAATATAAAAAAAAAAATGTGAAGGCCATCCAACATATTTTGTAAAGTTAAACAGTGATGTCAAATCAGACAATGCCCATTGTGAGATTAGCCTATTATATATATTTTTTGCAACCTTAATCTTATTCATAGGTAAGTTGTAAATTTGCTACTGATTTTAATTGTGTACTTTGCTATTTGTTCAATTTGGTTATTACTGCTTCAAACAAAATTCTAATTTTTAAAGACAATTCTATAAACATTTGATAGAAAAGGATATTGTCCTGGGGGGAATTTGTTTGGTTTTTGAACTTGGTTTCAATATAAGTGTCTCAAAGTTCATGTTTATAGTAATTTATATAGTGTAGACGTGTACTTTGAATTATGAGCATTTGTTTCAGGGGGGAAATAGAGTTAGGGAAAGCTGTCTCTAAATTCCCAAGTCATCATATATCAAGGTTACCTTTCATCTTTTTGCATATTACAAATATTTTCTGCATGTGAGCTATAGAAAGCTACACACATGTTAGATATTACAGGACCGACCACTCTGCTCTGACAGTCTTGAGAAACAGTTCTGTCTGTAATCCCAGGGAAATATACTCTCTCTTTGTAGTGTCTTTTCTCTACTAATGCTTTCTGAGATCATCGCTGGAAAGAGAAGTACTATTAGCTCGAATTGCTCTGCTGGCTGCTGATGAGATAGTAGGAGGCGATGTGGCTTTGTCCAGGACACACACATTCCCAGAATCTCTAATGCTTTTTTTTTTGCTACATATTTATCAGCATATATTTTCAATGATGCTACTTGTGATCAGATAATGTGGTGGTTTTGGTTTTGTTTGTTTTCATTTTGCTTTTTAAGAGCTGGTAATACCAGTATTAAGTTCAATACCTAATTCTAATGTTTTCTGATTGAGTGAACTCAAGTAGGATAGTTAAGATTTCTATCCCATGAACTCCTTCCTTATGAGGTTATATTAGTAAAACTTTATAGCATGAGGTTATTAGAGGGGATGTAATATATTATATTATATTCCTTCTGCTGCATAGCACTGATAATACATGTATACGAGTCCCCTTTCTCTCAAATAAATTATAGGCAAACTTGGATGAAGATCACCTGATCATCAGATTGTCTTGTTCAACATTCTCCTTTGGATTTCAAATAACTTTTCTTTTTTTTCTCTTTAGTTTGTAGTCATAAATTGGAGGTATGAACAAAGCACTTAACACTTCTAAGAAACTGAAAAACTTTAAATGAAACTGTTCACATACACATTCTGTAAGTAGAAGTCAAGAGTAATTTAACATCCATTCCACAGTAGACATTCAGATTTGAGCAATGAAGTGAATCATTTCATGTACGTATGGTTTTTAGTCAATGTGTCTCAGCATGTTTGGGATTACAAAGAACATTCATTGTCATGATTTTATTTAAGTCTGTATCAAAGCCCAGGGACTAAGTGCAGCAAAATATTATTATCCTAATTTCTATTTGTGGGAGTAAGACATAGGAATTTCTAGTTGCTGCCCAAGTGCCATAATATTCGGAGCTCAAATTTGCTGATTTCAGTATTTGTTTTTACTTTTTAACTTTTCTTAAAAGTGTCTTGAGCTTTGGGAGAGTACGTAGACTCAAAAGAGTAAGATAGTGATGTTATTTGAGAGTAATTTGACAATCTCTTATAAAAACTGGAAACATGCAAACTCTATGACCTAGCTAGTTGGCTTCTAAAGACTGTCTTGAAAGGAGTTCAAGAACAGAAGAACAAGGACATTGGTAATACAAACTTGGAAGATACCTTATGGCCATCTGTAAAGAATAAGAAGTGCTCTGTTCTCTTCATGGAAAGATGGTAAAATAATAGGCCACTCTCATAAATGTCTATTGAATGAAAAAGTTTAGAATGGTACTTATAGCTGGGGAGCATTCATAAAACATGTTTAAAGTTGAATACTTTATACTGTTTAAAAATACACATTTGCTGTAATGTTGAATACCTTTAAGGATGCACACCCATTTCAGTAGAGTGTTTACTTCTGGGAAGAAGGGAGGACAGGGACATGGCAGGGAGAACAAAGGAGACTTCACTTTTATATACCTTTATATCAGTGTTCTTTTTTTTAAAAATGTAAAATTCAGAAACAAACAAATGTTAGCATTTCTTTATGTCTGATGTCAGTTACATGTGTATGATTCTTTCACTATTTTTTACATATAATTTCAGTTCTCAACATTTAAACAAATGAACAACAACAACAACAAAAAACCAGGCAAGTTAGGAAAACATTCACTAAGAATAGAGTATGTCAAGCAGTGCCGGGCATGGGTTTCTTCTTGTGGAGTGGGCCTTAAGTCACAGCAGACACCTGTTGGCTACTCCCACAGGTTCTGTGACACCATTACCCTAGTATACTTTGCAGGCAGGACAGACTGTAGGTCAGAGGTTTTGTGGGTGTCTATGTTTCTCTTTTACTAGCCTGCAGAGAGAGTACCTTCCTACACCAAAGAGACTAGAACGTAGGGGTGAAGGCTCCATGCAGTTACTAGTCTAACTTCTCCATAGTCAGTGAGCTATGTGGTATTGTCCTCCACAATGAGGCCCTGCTGTCTGTCTGTCTTAGCAGAATCCTGGGCTCTTTGGAACTTCCTATAGAACCTTTTTAGCCAACAACACAACCGAATATAACCCAGTCCGATTACTGGAAGCATTGCCTGGTGACAAGAGATGGCCAGCCGAGACTCTGTATCCCCCATTGCTAGGAGTCCTCATTACAGTTACTTTCATACATTCTAGGAAGTTTTCACTGTATTAGATTTCCATACTATAACCCCCAATACCTCCCAACTCCATCTATCTCTCCTTGCACTCTCTTCCTCCATCCCAAGAACCAGAAACTAGATAGCCCCAGAGACCTTCTGTAAAACCAAACACTACTGGTCTTAAAAATCAATAAAATGCCTCCTAACAATATTCTGCTATACTCATAGATCAGTGCCTTATCCAGTCATCATCAGAGAGGCTTCCTCTGGCAGAAGAATGAAACAGATGCAGAAACCCACAGCCAGACATTATGAGTAGAGAGTCTAAATGGGAGGTCTCCATCAAATCCCTCCCTCAGAGCTTAGGGAATCCCTTGGAAGAGGAAGAAGAAAACTGTAAGAGCCATAGGGGATGGAGGACATCAGGAGAATAAGACTAAGCAAGGTGCGTATGAGCTCACAGAGACTGAAGCGGTCAGCACATGGGTCTGCACCAGGTCCTCTGTATATATTACAGCTATTAGTTTAGTAATTTTAAGGGACTCATGACTGTGAGAATGAGTGGGTCTCTGGCTCTTGTATCTGCTCTTGGGACTCTGCTCCTCCCATTGGGTCGCCTTGTTCATCTTCAATATGATAGTTTTTGCTTCATCTCATTACAGTTTATTTCATCATGTTTGGTTGTTATCTCTGAAGTCTGTTTTTTTTCTCACGACAGATAGAGAGGGAGTGGATCAGGATGGGAGGGGATAGGAGGAGAAACTTGAAGGAATAGATGGAGGGGAAACTATAATAAGGATATATTTCATGAGAAAAGAATATTTTCGATAAAAAGTAAAATAAATAAATAAATAAAAAGTATGGAGTATGTCAGCACAGTTAAGAGAACACAGACTTTAAGATTTACCAGATTTGAATCCCATTCTGCCAATTCAAATGTTAAAATGAGACAGGTGTCTGTCTACACTGCAGGACTTAAACAATACTGTGTTAGACAACACTGAGTTGATGTCTATTGTCTTTGAGTCTTTAGAAGGACTATTTAATATTCAGAATTTCTCAGATTTATTTCACCATGGGATGAGAGTCTGGAAGGACATGCCTGATAAAGCCAGTCTTTTGACATAATACATGCTTAAGTGCAAGCTTTAAATGATCATTTGTCTTGGAAGAAAGCCTTCCTTTATATCCCCCCACCCCATTTAACCAGTGTTTCGTGCTTTTCCTAATGTAGCTCATTCCTGTTACCAGGCAGAGTTTCCATTCCTCTGTTCCTATGTAGAGCTGAAGCTGAGACAGGTTTCCTGGGAGTCCTGCAGTTCATAAGACAGAAAGAGTCTTTTTCAAGTCTAGCATGGCTCATAAAGTACGAGTGAATTTCCAAGATCTTTTAGAATTTGACACGTTGTTGTGTTCAGCTTTAGGTAATACATATAAAACGCCTGATGTGACATTTTCACTTCCTTCTCCGTTACCCAGAATCCTATTTTTACTGCAGTTTGTTTAGTAGTCACACATATATCAACATGAAGACCTACTGGTTTAAAGTCCCCCAAAGAGTAGCTTAAACTATGGCTCACACTGTGCAATAAATGATTGCTCCACTCCTTAGAGACTCCTACCAAGAAACCTTGGAAGATGTCACAAGTGTCACACCCAAACCTGGCTCTCTTCCTACCGCTCCCGATCATAAAACCCCATGAACCAATGAAACTGATTTGAACTTCAGCTTGGCAACTTCACACCCACGTCACCTCACATCTTTCTAAACTATTTAGAAATCTGCAAGATTAAAAATAAATGTATTTCTACTGGGTTATACTCATTCAGTGTTGTCATATATCACTTTAGGTCATGGGTCCGAAGAAGGTTATTTCTTTTATATAACGTCTTAGAATCCTTAATTCAGCATCACTTATGTTTTTTTCTCATATTTTAATGCCATTGGAAAAATATAATTTTTCTGACATCTTGAGAGTTAAATCTTACATTTAAATGTTTATTATCAGCCCCAATGATACCCCTTGAGTCAATGTGTTCTTGTTATATTCCTTCCATTTTGCTGTGGTCCACATTCATCAGCAAGAGCACTGAATTCGCATTTACTTGGTGAATATAGGCTAGCTTTTACACCACCCTGTGGTAGCCAGTAAATTTTTGAAACTCTTTAACCTCTTTGTGAGCTAAGGATGCTGCAGTTGAGACAGTGACCTTCACAAGGTGACTGAGAGGGTCAAATTAGACAATGCATACAAAATGCCTTTGTGTATCCTACCAAATTTGAACATTGCTCAGTGTCAGTTTTGTGTTGGCAAGCTGCTTCCATCCTGGTAGGACCCTCTTCACATTTCAAAGTGAAGGTTCCATTCAGTCTGAAACTAAGTTGTTTAAAGCTAAGTTTTATATTATTTCAGCGAACTTAATTTGTTTTATTCAAGGCTGACACATTTCAGATAGGAGACTTGTATTTGCCTCGACTCTAGTACCTAGCTTAGGTTTGGAGCAAACTGTGAGTTAAAGATTTAATTCCAGGTCCTGTGTCTGACCTTGGTCTTCATTTGACCTTGAGTAAATACAGATCTCCTGGAGGGCAAGCTGTCCAGACAGAGAACAGTTGGTTACAGTTTACCTTGGATTTGAAACATTTCCCCAGTGATTTATGTCTCTGACATGGTCTCATTTCATATAACCCCAAATCCAGCCCTATTTGTTTCCCTTGGCCTCTTGGAAAGCACCAGAGCTGCTTACTCCATATATTCAGGCAAATTCCCCAGGATGTATCCCCTTCTACGCACCAAGCCAGTTCTGCTTTGTTGATTAGCTTGGTGATCCTCTAGGCTTCTTTGGGGAGTTCAGAGCTTATGTTCTCATGGTGTAGTGTTCCAAAATCTGACAGATAGAAAATAGAAACTGGCCGCTGTACTCAATTCCCACGTGTTGTGTTCTGACTTAGCTTTAGGTCTGTACTTATTCAAAAGAGAGCACACAATTGTGAACCACACTGGGAGCTCAGAGCTATACCACTCCACCCACCCCAAATGGGGATCATGTCTACTCAGGATGTTCAACCCACCCCTAAGCCTAATTCCTTAGCTGTGAAAGCATAAGAGAATCGTGTGTCTTCTTACACAGCTGTGCATGGTCAGAGAATCAATAAACAAGTAAACACGTTTCTCACACACTATATTTCCTGATCTTGTACCAGAACAAGCCCTTTACTAGGAAGGAGATGCATGAGAAGAACCCCAGTCTTTGTCTTTCCTGGAAATTCCAGTTCGATGGCAGAGATATAACCTCCGTAGACAGATACATTATCAGTGAACAGTTCTGAGGCTTAATGTAAAGTGACCTGGCAGAACTTCCAAGTATCTGAAGTCTGATAGTTCTTGTAGATTGCAGATGAAAAGCTGTGTTATGCTTTGGTGTGATATATAAATAAGCCTCAAAACAACTGCAACTGTAAACACTGTCTGGTGTGTATGTCTTCATATGAAGGGGTAGGGATGTTATTGGACCAACTTAAGAATGAGTATGGAAAAGACATAGAAAGCCAGGTCCTGCAAACCATCATAGTATTCTCTCCATATTTGTCCATGCAGTGAAATTTTAGTAAAATATTGAGATACATGAATGACCTGAGACACTGAGGGAAGAATGATTAAATGTCTTGGCTTTCGTCCTGACAATCTTTGAGCTGAAGTTGTTGGATTATCTGTTCTCTGACCATTCAAATCCATTTGTTCCCTGGCTTGTTTTAGAGAAACGTATCTGAGATCCTTAACATATGGTGACAGACTTCCAACACAGCCCCCTTCAAAGACCACATCCTTGTTTGATTGTTGGATGACTTTCTTTCTCAAGGCCCAAGTGACCACATTTATTATTGATGTGTTGGCAGGTGTACCATTCACATTTTTCTGGATTAAGGGGGATTTAAATGTGATCACTCAGGTAGTCTGCTTTAAATTTGAGAGAGCATGTTTCAACTCCATGGATATGTGGGGATCTGTACATGGTCAAAACTGACAGGATGCTTAAAGGCACTTCATATCTGCCTTTCTTACTTGCTGATTTTTCTGAAGCTGCTTTAAAAAAATATATTGGAATGCTTTGAGGAGGCTCATTCTTTCTCTCAAATGTCAAGCTCTTTTTCTTTTCCTTCAAATCAGCATTTCTGGTATTTTCTTTGAGGTAAATGCAATTCAGAACTGTGTCCATACAACCAAGCGAGGTAGAGAATTTCAGACATTTCAAACAGTAAATGAAGTTTAGTGAATATATATTTTTTAAAATGCCTCTTGTGAGAAATAATTTAAATTAAAACTCAATTTTCTGTATTATTTTGCATAATCACAAGGTGTATATATCATTTTTAGGTTTAGTAAAATAAAAAAAGTATTGGAGGTTTAGTTGATTTTCATTCTGGTTTGTTTGTCATATGAAGAGAATTTAGTTTCGTGTCCCTTCTTTATCCCATGGTAGCAACAGAAGCAGCTGCTGTTGCCTTGGCCACAGCCCAGCATCTACTTGTTGTTTTGGGGACATTAATGTCCAAAATTGGCTGATCTGCAGGGATCCAGAACTTCTTGGAATGCAAGGCTACAAGCCATGGCTCATGGGCTGAGGCACCTGTGAGTCTAACACTGTTGTTAGTCTGTAAACACATGCCCTGTGTCTCTTATTGAGCATAAGGGAGGACCTAGGGACCTTAAGCACCTCTAAAGCCCCTAGATTAAGGCCAGGGCACATGAATTCTATGAAGTAAGGGCTCAGTTCTAGACTTCTAAGATCAAGACATTCACTGCCTACATGGGGGCTTTCTCTGGAAGGAAGACCAAGGCATTTCCGACCAAATGGACACTTCTGGAATCTTTCCTTCTTGAGGATCTTGACACAAACTCAGTCCAAAGTCTTCCTGCTAACTACTCATTGGTTTAGGAGCGAATTTTTGCCGATAATCCAGCCTTCTACAGTCCTTCTTGCAAAGGGCAAGGAGACTCAGATGAGGGTGCTGTATGAGGTGACTTTAATGGCTTCCTTGATTCATGATCTAAAACAGTGCTTCTCAAACCTTCCTAATGCTGGGACCCTTTAATACAGTTCCTCGTGTTGTGTTGTGGTGACTCCCAACTATTAAATTATTCTTGTTGTACTTCAAAATTGTAATATTACTATTTTTGTGAAGTATAATGCTAATATCTGATAATCAGAATATCTGATATGTGAGCCCTGCAGAAGGGTCCTTTGACCTCCTGAAGGGGTCTTGACCCACACGTTGAGAACTAGTGAACTAAGATTTCCTCTGTTTTTTAGGTTCTGTTTCTTGTTCTCATTCTATGTTCTCTTCTCTTTGCCTTACATTTTATATTTCAGTGATCCTAAGCCATCTGCAGTCTTCATTCTTTGCGAGCACATCTACTTTTTCTTGCTGCTCTGTTTCCAAGTGAATGGTCCTTTACCTGAAACTGCCAGTCTTTCCCCTCTCATAGTCTCCTGACTCTGTCTTCTTCTAAGATTCCCCTAGAAAAGCCCTTCCCAAGTCTGGTCACTCCATCCTTGTCTTTGCCTATATATATATGCACATGATATATACTTGATATACTTGATATACTTGATAGCTTTACCACCCTCTGATGGTATCTGTCTCTTCATTGGACCATGAGCTCTTATAAGGTAGATATTAATTTTTTTCTTTTATTACCCATGTTTGATTCAGAAGTTAGAGTGGAATAGATACTAATAATAAATGCTGAATAAACCAAATTAATAAGTAACAATGAGAAGGGATGATATTTTTTGGTTGGAAGTTGTGTTAGTGGTGAGCAGGATGTCAAGTATATTGAAGAAGGCATGGTTATAATATCTGTTTTAAAATGGAGAGCTAGGCAAAGTGGTACATGCCTATATTTCCAGCACCAGGGAGAGTGGGATGGAGTGACCATGAGCTAGAAGCCAGCTTGTATACATAGTAAGACCCTTCCTCATCTTTGATGGAAGGATAATTAATGATGATAATTATAACAGCAATAATTAAAAATCTGAAATTAAAAATTGGAATTCTCAAGAGACAAGCTAAGTGATTTCTTTTTTTTTTTGTTCTTAAAGCCACACACAGTCACAAAAACCAGAGCCCAGGGCTGTTGCTACCCACTGCCAATATATGATGTTTAATAAATGACATCTCCTTTTTTGGAGGCAGGTATAGGAACTAGCCATGTCGTAAACCAGTTGAAATTTACCCAAAAGCAATTAGATTTTATATTACTCTACTGGGAAAACCCTAAAAGCAGTACAATCAAAAAATACTTCGTTCAGTTTCTCTCTGGCAGAGTCTGCATGCACATGGGCTCCAAAGGCAGGAACAGCTTGTTAATTTGGCATTTAACTACCAGAAATTTCTATTAACAGTTATTGCTGGGAAGGGTAATTGATGCATAATGATGGCCCTAGGGTATTATTTGGTCACGAGTACCTTCTGAATCATCAAAGAAAACTGAGCTCACTTTTAGTCGAAGTCCTGTAATAAATATAGTTTAATGTCTTCGAAGTCTTTAGATGTTAGTAATATCTGAATAGCATGCATATGTAGCTATATTAAATATTTTAAACCCCAGAAAATCCCTCTAGTTTATTATAATTTTGAACCTGGTTGTTTTTACTTAGGAGATACATATGTCTACTTTCTAGAACACAAATCCAGAAAATATCAGTTCCTAGTCCTTTCTATTAGCATGTATCTTCCAACTACTCATTTAATAAATATCTCCTACACACCTACCATGTGGGCAGGTATTGCCTGTCCTGTATTGAACACAGAGTTGGAGGTGGAGCTAAGACATGCACAGTCTCTGCCCTTCTGTGATGTGGGAATACATGAACATGTTTGAGGATAAAGAAAGGAATTCTGAGTGTTAGGTATTAATGCTGTGCTGTGAGCATACGGAGACTCCAAGGTTGTAAAGAAAAGCTACAAGAAAAGGAAAAGCCAAATGCTGTGTGTGGTAGAGGTAAAGAAATGATCATATTTGAGGACTGGGAAACACGGAAGTGCAATTGTTTCGAGATGTATCAGTAGGAAGGAGACATGTGGTCCTACAGAAGACGCTCTCAGACTGCTGAAACCTAAGCAGTTTAGCCTTGTCCCAGATTATCAGTATCAAAGAGGCAACCACCTGTGTGCCAACCGTGTAAGAGCATCTATAAAAATTGTGAAGCTTGGAACTTGATGCTGTCTCATCAGAATTTTATGGACTGTTTCCAGGGATTGTGTGTGTGTGTGTGTGTGTGTGTGTGTGTGT
>JADRCC010559943.1:0-15123 GCA_019843855.1 Hylomyscus alleni
AAAAAAAAATTATCTTAAACTTGCAAGTGTTTCATATGCACATTTCTTTACCAACTGATCCTAAAAATATTTATGTTGTATCACATATGCACTTCACAGCTTCTCCATGACTATTAATCACAGAAGTTCCAGTAAACACACATTTTTCCTGGTAAAGGGGGACACAACAGAATTTTCCTTTCTGTACTGGCAGCAGTACATGGGGAATTTGCATTGTACTCCTTACGTACTACCATTTCTCTCTCCATCTTTGCAGTGTATTCTTGCTGATAGACACATCCATCATTCCCATGTTTACTAATTTGCAAAATTTACCAGGCTCAAAAGTGATTATGTGTGGGGTTAACCGTTTCATCCACTCTGAACTTTTTGATTTTAATCTAATGTCCTTTTAGAAACATGATGAAAAAAAAAAACATATAAACTCTGAGTTTATCCCAAACTACTAATCACAGATAAATGTTGAATAATGGTAATTATAGTGAATATGTGGGATGTTACATATTTCTAACTAATATATCATGTTATTATTAAAATCCTTTTGATGGATGTTAAGCTGACTTACTTTACAACTAATTATGTCTTATAACTAAGCATAAAGTATATATTGCATTGGTAAGTAAAATCATCTAATATGGCAGGGAATATATTAAGATGATATATCTGTATCATAAAAATACTACAGCAGCCTCTTTTCATGATTGTCAAATGCAGTTATACAAATATGCTGTCGTTACGATACTCTGAGTAACTCCTCTTTTATCTTAAAGATAATAATTTCAAAAACATTCATCTTTCAAAAATGTCAGCATTGTGTATAGGGCTGGGAGAGATGCCATGCCAGCCAGCCAGGACAGGCTCCCAGGAGCTGCTCTTTGAAAGGCATGCTTCTCATCAGTGACCTGCGTCAGCCAAGTGTAGGCGCACTCTTCTGTTCTCAGAGTATACCAAAGTTGAATGTGGCAGAAGCTCAGCATTTAGATGTGATCCACAAAATCAGTCTCCTTTATCAGAACATTTTCCATATTGTGTTTCTAAATTTCATTCCAGATGAAGTTATTTTTAGAAACCCTGTAAATGTGGCTTGTCAGTAAATGATGGAAAGCAAGCCAGTGTCTGCATACAACTTTGGATATCTGTAAAGAGCTGGGTGTCACATAGTAGTTCAAGTTTTGTGCTATATATCAAACCAGGACAGGGAGAAAATACAGGATGTCATTTCCACTGGAAAGCTATTTCTTTTCTTATACTGGATAAAGAAAAGCTCAACAAACAACACAGGCATTAGGTTGTACATATGAAGGCTCTGACTTTTTACAGTACAAACACTAGTACATGTGGACTTCAGAGTCCTTTGTAGAAAGAACTTTGTTTCATTTTTTTAAAACAAAAGAAAATACACTACGTTGTTGGTGGCATATGCCTGTATTGCCAGCTACTCCAGGGGCTGAGGCTGGAGGATCTTTTGATCTTGGAAGTGCCAGATGGGCCTGGACAACAAGGGGAGACTAGTCCAGTTTATCTCAAGATAATGTAGGAGGATGTGAACAAGAAACTATACGGTCAACCAGCCCTAAAAGCCGGTTTGTTTATTTTTCAATAAGATAAAACATGACCTTTGCATTAAGTAAAGCTAGATAATTTTAGAATGTGTCGAAGATACTAAATTTCTGAATAATGATAAGAATTTCACAATTGAACTCTCAAGCAAATAACTTTACCAATTTTGTAACTATTTGCTGTTTTTCCATTGTTGTAAATGTTGACATTTACACCCCCTTTCCATGTTCTACCTGAATGTGGCTACTCTGTGTTCACACACCCTAGCGCAGAGCAGCAACTCTTGTTTCTTCAGATTCACAACACTGAAACAAAAGCTAGAGAGTCTTTGCAGAAGAAGAAAATTCCTAGACTTTACCTGACTTTTTGACTTGAAAAAGTAAACCATGTAACGTGACCTTGTTTCTGTGAAGTATTGATGGGTGAATGTTAATTTCACACTAGGTCAGGGTTAACCCCAAAGAAAAAACTATTGAGCTTGGCTATTATCTTAGTGTCTCTTGTCAATATTATTCTGGCTGTGGAGTTCTGCCTTTCAAGTTTCAATCCTGGAGGGTTTTTTTTTAAATAAATACAATAATACCAATGTAAAATATCTTTCCAGGCCCTACATAAAACACATAAATTTCCTAATGCAATTACCAATTATTTAACTCCTATAAAGTTATTCAGTGTATTTAAAAATGAGTATTAAAGGTTGGTTTTATATATTTGTCTTCTCCCATCACATGAAAAATATCAGATTAAATCATTAAAATAATTTTAGATATACCATCTAGTGATAATTTCTTATATTCAATAAGACAGTTTATAAGACAGCATTTTTCTATTTAAAGCATGTTGAATATTTTTTAAAAACATCTTTTAAAAATAAGTATCATTTTATATACTTGCTTGTGAGAGTGCTAGTAAGTAAGAGAAAATCACAAGAGGTATATAATGTATGGACGTGAAAGCAGTATTTTATTACAATAGCATGGAACCCTGCTGGCATATGTAATTTAACGTGCACCGTGCCTCCCCTAATTCAATCAGGTCTCTACATCTCTTCTTTATATTCCAATTGGATTCCATGTGCTAAAGCCATCAAGATTTTCAGGATGAAATGAATGCTTGTATTAATCCTGCAATTTCCATTTAAAACACAGCATCGATTTGATTAATAAGGTTTGATGCTGAATAATTATATGGCAAATATGTAGGTTGTAGCAAAACCACAGATGTGGCCACCAACAAAAGCCTTGTGGGAGAAGGAGGTCAAAGGGAAGCATTGGCCATGACTGAGGTGATGAATTCTTCGGCTTTTCTTTTATGCAATTAACAACCAGGGCTTCTATTAATTTGCCACCCCTAGAGCCTTGACTGGTCAGATGTGTCTGGGTCAAGGGTCATGGGGGCAGAGTCAGGGTCACCATCACAGCAGCCCTGAAATAAAATGGGAAAACTGAAGAAATCCAAATGACATGGCTGAATGTACATTCTGTAGCACAGAAGGTGGGGAGGAGTGCATCTCTTCAATGTTAAGATTGCTGTTTTAGAATAATAAAAATGTTCTCTGTACATTTAATTCCAAGTAATCAATCTAAGGTGCAGTGGTTGAACATCCAATAAAAGAAAATCAATGTGGTCTCTACAAGGGAAGACAAACAATGTTCACTTTTAGTAAAGGGATTATAGGTTAACATTTATTCAGTGTATTGTAATCTGATGTCAAGTGGTATAAAATCAAGGCAACAATCCGTTACCAGCAGTCATAGGCGAGGTACTGATGTCATGCAAACAGGCTGTTTACTTATGAGACCATGACCGGATGAACTTCGAATACCTTGAATGAAGGCATATTAAAAATGAAAAATATTTGTGATTTCATAATGAGTTTAAATTTTCTTTCAGTCATTAACTTCTTATATAATACATGTTATTTTTGTTTCTAACACAGGGAACTGAAGAACTTGTTCATGAAAGTGGACTAGTTTCCTCTCTCTGTTCCTTTCATTTTAACACTATAAAGGTTATTCTAGTACTTTAGTTCCTTTTATGCATTTCCAAGATTCTATAGTTCAGATCTATTTAGAAATTCAAGAGAAGCAATAATGCTTTATCAGTATTGTATACTTATAATTTTGTTTATGTATATATTACTAAAGCATACATTTTGTTTTAAATATTGTGAGTTGTTTTAAACAATATGTGTCAAAGGAGATTAGATGGGTTTCCAGTTTTAAAAATGATACTTGTTAAAAAGTATAAATGTCTCAAAGATAAACAGTCTAATTCATTAGCATACCAGCCTAGTGACTTGTGTATATTTTAGGCAATGAGGATTTCATTGACCATTGCTATTTCTCTACCAAAATGGAGTGATCTTTTGAAGTGTTCAGAAAATTTAGTGATCGTTTATTGCACTTAATAAAAAGTGCTTTGCAAACCTGTCAAAATCAACATTTTTGTGAAGCAACTGCGCTTATTGTTAGAATCAGGGCCACTTTTAAGTGTGAGGAAAATCATTACCACATGTTTGGGAATATTGGTGATACTTTGCAGATTGCATTGCTCTATAGCCTAGTGTTACTTCAAAACATTTCAGAATTACTTGGTAGTAGAAGGGAAATTGAGTTTGACACTATTTTCATTATGAACTCTAAGCTTAGTTTTGCCATACCTGCTTCCACGGGACCTTTCGTTTCCATTTGTTCAGAAACAGAAACAAGCTGACTCTGAATTCAGAATATAAAATTGTAAAAGCATATCAATGTATAAAACATTTGCCATATTATTAAACTATGCACACATTAGCATTCTCCAGATTATTGCGATTTAGAAAATTTCTCACAGTATCAATTACCACATTATCCTACTTACAGAACGTTGCTTTCTCTTGTACTTTTGCTAGTACCGATTCTAAAAATGAAGTAGAAACTGAATCTTATTTTATGCCGTTGTAGCTAATTACTGCCATTGTCTTCACTGCCTCATCCTGCATCTCACATCACAAAAGCCAAACTTCAAAGGGTCAACAAAGCTTATGGAACAAATAGGAAATTAAAATGCAATGATTATCAACCAGTTTTTATCAGTAAGCCACAGGTATTTTTGTGGATCACTAGTTACTTCCCCCCTCCAAATCTGACTTTTGATAACATTTACCTGTGTATATGAAACACTATGAACTGATCAAATTATAATCTTAAAGTGAGAGATATCCATTTGATATGCACTTGACACAGCTCAATTTGATGTTTTTAATTTATGTGTTGAATTAATCCCAAAATATTAAGTTCTTGGTATCTAAAATTAAATTCAAACTAAATTAAACACTTATGCGAAAGTGATTATTCATATTCAAACTGTGAGTTCTAAACCTGGATACACTCCAAGACCCAAAAGTTACTGTATTCTTCATTAACATTTCTTTTCTTCTCTTCTTTCTGTGAATAAACAAGAAACACTAGCCTGTTCCCACTATGCACAAATTATGTCCTTAATTCTGTAGGAAAAAAAATACTCAACAACTGGAAACCCCAAAAGAAAAAACACCACATGAGTTTTGTTCAAAAATAATATTTCTTCACTTTTATTTGTAAAAGAATAGTTTGCTTTGGGGACAGAGGGGTTGCATGAAATCACTTCTCAATTAGAAATAATGAAGGTAGGAACTCTGGGGTAACAATAATGGCAAAAATAATCTTAAACTGAAGACAAAACCACTTCATTTTGTGCGGCAGTGTCTGAATATCTTCCACTGGACTTCAAATAAAAAATGAAAAACATTTTTGCAAATACAGAGAAGCAGTGAGTATGTAGCACTGAGAGGCATTTTTGATGTTTTTGCATTTTTGTGCAGAGAGAGCTATAAAAGGTTGCAATGGGGCATTGTAAAACTACAGTTAATAGTGAATTTTAGATAGCTATAACCAGTTAAAGGTGATTGAATAGCAAGGGTTGAGTAGAGCTTATAATACCTGCTATTGGGAGGCATCAATTCATTATTGTAACAGAAATGAAAAAAGCCTAGCTGCTGTCTAGGACATGCTTGTAGTATTGATTGGGTTTCTCCAAAGTCTTCTTTTAGGATGCAGAGTGCAGTCAAACATGCACAAACATCACTCAGTTCCCCTGATTCTGTCATGTGCTTCTTGTACCTCAAACTAAAGCAGCCTTAAGATATCACAAATGCTTCTTTATTTGAAAGCAGACAGGGCTCTAAGCCTGACTCCAGGGGCTATGCAGATGTGGTGACCTTTCTTCCAGAGACCAGATTTTACACTCAAATTGTCATTAAAGCTCTTGTTTCCCTAGAGGTTGCCAGTCAACTTGTGTTCTCTCTCCATTAGGGTTAAAAGTCAGAGTGGCACTATGCCCACTACGCATACCAAATGAAATGGAGCAGAGATAAAAAGGGCACACGGTCCTCCCTCCTTTAGAAAGGACATCATTCACAGTCCAGTCAGAAACAATGTGGCTTGATGAGAAAAAATAATTTCAGAGTAAACACCTCAGCCCGAATTTTGTAAGATCTCTAGAAGTACATCTCTCCTTTTAATTTTTAAATTGGAAGATTTACTCACTCAGCTTATATAAATTTAGGAGGGAAAACTACATTTCTCTCATTTCTTCTGGTTGTGTTTTGGGGCTTAAGGCAATTAACAGTTAACTACAAAGTAAAATAAGAAAGCAAGAAAAAATATGCATAGACTACAAAGCAAACATGAGCTTCACCTGTCAAGCCATCAAAATGACAAGACAGCTATCCCTCACTAGAACAGGTGGATGAAGTGTCTTTTCTTCTCTTGTATTTGCAGGCTGTGTGAGGCCAAAATGACCTTAAAAATGACAGAATCTCTCAGTCTATTAATGCATTTCATTTTAAGTTAGCTCAAATGAAATTCAGAAAGAGAAAATTTCTCTAATATCCCAGGCTAATATCTCAGGAATAGGATATATTTGTGACCTACTGATTTGCTGTGTTTTTTCCCCCTCGCTTCTATGTCAAGAAGTAAACCTCACCAAAACAAGTCTCTGTGATTAATTAAGCACTTCTTTCTTTGAAATGCCACTACGAAGAGCACTAGTTTCTTGTTAGAAAAGGAAGCGTGATAAGAACCAAAACTGCCCTTAGAGATGTCTTAGGACTCTCCCATTATAAGGAAACTCAGAAGTAGCCTAGGAAATCCAGAGCAAACCAGTCCAGTAGATTAAAATATATTCAGTAGATATGTACCTAACATATTCTCCAATCTAATATGTAATCTTTCATAGTCTTTAGATTTGGCCTGGTGTATTTCATTTCTACATATTTGTAAAATAGTATAGTGTATCTGAGTAACAAAACGTGTGTATCCTACCTCCCTGATGATTTAGCGAACCTGTGTCCCAGCCTCAACCCTCTGACTGACAGAATCTAGACAGGCACACATTTTTTGAACTTTTCATTTGTAATGTGTAAATTGAGGCTAATGACATGTTTTGATGACCTCTATTTTTTTTTCAAATTATAATTACCTAATTGAGAAAATTAATTGGGATGTTGTGAAGATAGGCTGACACACCAAGACAGTTGTTGAGAGGGTCAAGTATTACCAGTTTGCACCAAAACTTGCTAAACTTTTGGCTAGTCATGAATTCTCATACTGCCTTTGCTTAGTCTACTGTTGGAAATCATTGGAAACTGGTTTTCCTAGAGGAAGTGAATCACCTTTTTAATTTGGTAGTTGCCAAATTAAAATCCATTTGTCATTGGATTCTAGTCTTGCCCTCTAGTGGGTTCCATCCCTATGTACCTAGATTGTCTCCACTCACAATTAACTAATGGAGAGATCCACGGTCTTCAACAGGAGTGAATCATATTCTTACTGTGTCCCTTTCTTATTGTGCGTTTTTCTTTGAATTAGTGATAGTGTCGATAGTTCTTATTCTTTTCAAAAAACTCTGTAACCAATCTTTAGTCTGATATTTCCTTTTTATTTCTAATAACAAAACATTTTAAAAGTCCAAAATATTTCTAATATTCCTAGTAAGTAAGGGAAAGACTTTCCCTTTGAGATACAGACACCATTCCTAATCCTGGCATTACGTTTTTCATTATCTTTTCCTAGATTATAAACATAAATGGTGAGAAGCTTTCTACTACAGATGCCTTACAGACCATCGTAGACTACCAGATGCATCAGAATGTTGTAATTCCAACCAGTTTAAAGATGCCAAAACTTCCTATGTGCCATCTCAGAGACACATAAGTGAGCAGTTAAACTTCTTTCCCACAAATTGTTCTTTTAACTTTTATTTGTCCTCAAATGTTGAGTTCATAAATGGCATAAGATGGTTAATCAGTGATCATCACCAATTCCTTACATCACTAATATTTGTTTATATTCTGGTTTTAACATATCCTGACATAATCTCACATATCACCCTGAATTGTTAAAGGAATCATTAAAATATTATTCATTAAATGATGAATACCCTGTGCCTTACTATGCACTATACCTAAATAAACATGATATCCAGTAGTTTACAAAAACTGATTTTTTCATTAAGAAAGCTGAGGTTTGAAAAGATTAAAGAATATTGTTCATACTCTGGAGATAAAATTATCTGAGGTAACAAAACTTAAATGCTTTACCACATCATCATGACTCCAAAGACCAATATATTAATTACATCTTGGGACATGCATTTCTGTAACTACATACTTATTTTTCACAAATTCATTTGTAGGACTTATTTTGATATTAATATAGTATTTAATGAAGCCCTCTGAAATTCACTATTCTTTATATTTATTTTCATATAATCGCATACTGGTGTACATACATAATCATGTATGATGTTAACAGGAGCACTTGGGGATACTGGGCTGTAATATACATTTAACTATTGTAAAAAATTTTTAAGTGCTCAGTTGTTAAGAGAACCTGGGTTTGGTTTCCAGCATCCACACGGCAGCCCACACCCTTTTGTAACTCCAGTTCCAGGAGATTTGATGTCCACTTCAGGCTTTTATGTAAACTAGGTAAAATATACGTATACAGGAAAACACTAATACACACAAAATAATAAAATAAATAAATCCAAATATAAAAATAAAAATACCCTTAGTTAAATAGTTCTTATTTAATCTTTTATTTATAAGTCTTACGATAACAGCTCCATGGCTCCAAAGAATAAACTATTACATAGCATTGTGTGTATCCATAACAACACCTAAAAATTAGTGACACAATTCTGTCAAAAAATTAGATCAAAAGTTTATTCTCTAATTTGTTACAGTTTGAATTATTTCTGAAAATTTTATTTCTGCTTAAGGTTACAAACCAAGCTATCAGTGTTTTGGAAACTCTAGTCAAATTCTGGGCTATTCATAAGCCTTCTTAAATAGATGCCATTCATTATTTTATTTTCTCTAGCCAGTCCTGTCTTGGTCTTAATTCTTCATCTGGTGTTCACTGGTGCCTACAAGCATTCCTTGAAGATGTGGTTTAGCAAGCCTAGACTTGGAACCTACAATACCTACTGCTTCTGAAGCTCTTCCTTAGCTTCCAGGCACAAACTTTATGTGTAAGTACTAGATCTAGCATTATATTAGGCATACCACTGGTATTACAGAAGACACAGAGAGAGAAAGAGAGAGACAGAGACAGAGAGACAGAGACAGAGAGACAGGAAGAGAGACAGAGACAGAGACTGTATAGAGAGTTCTCAACTGCTTGGACAGCAGAATACCTGAGAGTTGTCTCATACCTTCTTTTTACAACATCTTGCTTGCTGATCATATTATTTAAAAAGCTCCTTCATCAAGTTTTTTAAAACTCTAGATACTCTCTAGAAGGCAAACTATGGGCTTCTTGCACTCACAAACCTCAGAAAATCTACTGTTATTTCACACAAATACACACATCCCAAGTTTTGTTCAGTGTCAACTGTAATTGATTACAATTAACCAGTAGTTATGTTTAAATAAACATCTACTGAGCTCTTATTCTTTTCCAGGAAGTGCTCTGAGAAATATTCATGTGTCGTTTGTACTCATTTGTATAAATACTTGAGCCAGTGAAAAGCCAATATTATGGAGTAGAATAGCTAGAAACTAAACATTCTAAGTCATTTGCTTGAACTAAATATAATGCTCATTGTAAAATTTATCCAGATGATCTCCAAGATGTGAAGAGTCACACATAATCTACTTCATTGTGTTTATCTGGCCTATACATATATGACATCCCTAAAAGTTGATGTTCACAGCTAACATTTAATGTAACAAAAATTAATTTTCTAGCTCATTTAACTGTATCACAAAATAAGGCATGAGAATACTTATAGAAATAGAAAATACATAATACCCAACACAGTATGTATGTATGTATGCATGTATGTATGTATGTATGCATGTATATCAAGCAATGCAGATGGATCTTTGAAAGTGGCAAATAGTGGGTTCATTAAAATATGTTGAAAAGTACAATAGTGAGACTAATTGATATATCAATAATAAATGTTTTATGAGTAAATTAAATAGAATTTTATGGGTTCTTATACATAATTCTTAAATATGCTTTACTCATTATTGTAAGTTAAGAGTTTTGAGACAGCCAGGCTGTGGTGGCACATGCCATTTATCCCAGCACTTGGGAGACAGAGGCAGGCAGATTTCTGTGTTCAAAGTCAGCCTGGTCTACAGAGTGAATTCCAGAACAGCCAAGGATACACAGAGAAACCCTGGCTTGAAAACAAATAAAACAACAACAACAAAAAAAAAGAGTTTTGAAATGAAATAGAAAGAATATTAAACACCCTGCACTTGGATTTTCAGTTGGTTATTTTCTACATCTTAAAAAAATCATTTTGTTATTTTTTTACATTTCATAAAATTAAACTTGAAATCTGATATTTTTCATGCTTGAAATTCCTTTTATGATATGAAAAATAATTTATTAAAGAAAGTAAAATGCTCAAAATATGTTTAAATAAAACATTTCATCGATGTTATGATAGGTTCTTTCTTTCTTTCTTTCTTTCTTTCTTTCTTTCTTTCTTTCTTTCTTTATTTATTTATTTTTGTAAGCTTAAAGTTAGCCCTGATTTACCACACCATAAGAACTAATCCAAACCAAACTAAACCAAGCCAAATCAAACCAAATAGATTTTAAGGTGTCAGACAAGAAAGAATTAGTGATAGTTTTGAGACATTAAAAATAAATAAATAAAGAGATCTGCCCTTTATGTGTCTCCATTCACTGTCACAAGAGAGTGCTTGGCCTATGGCAGGAGGAGAGGAAGCCTAGGGGAAATGCACTTGACAGCTTGAATTGAGAAGACGGAGTAGAAAAATCTAAGACTATGAAGCCAGCTAATGTCCACAGTAATGATTTCATAAAGGTGAGACTGAATGAGAAGAGCCTGGAGAACTTTATGGTTTGCCTCAAGCAGTCACTACAGAATATCACATGCACTGAAGGAAACCACAAAATCTTTGGGCTAGCTGTAACGATGTCCAATTCAGGACCATAGTGGGAAGGCTTCTGTACTTAAAAGATCCCCAGTAGAATAATCAGAAAGATTATATCTCAGTACTTAGTTTCCTTAAACTATTGTTTGTGTATCACGTTTAATAAATCTTAAAACCAGATCCAAAGGAATCAAACAATTCCTAAGTAACTTAAGTGCATCACCAAGCAAAGTAGATGACTATTCACGGAAATGCAAAAATGTACAACACTCAACACAGGATTTAGTAATATCTGTCACCTTCTGAAAATAAGCATGGCATAAAACAGAAAAACAAGATCCGAAGGGAATACATGTCTGCAACATACTTCAAGTCAACTTGCACAATAATATGTAATATGAGAGGTAAGGGTAAATCTACAGGACTGACTGCCATCAAGGTTCAAAGAAACTCATGTATTAACTATTTGGATAGCTGTGCAACTCTGAAGCGTGTTGGTTATGTCCACAAGAAATGCTGCCGTGAAGGGCAAGTAGAACTTACAGTGAATGTGTATTCATTACTAGGTGATCATGACTGTAGTATATGTAGTCTTTACATATTTGCAATATTAGTATTCATTAAATATTAGTGTCCATTATCAAAACTGGATATTGTAATTTTCATTTTGAAATCCAATTTTAAGTGAATGTATTTATTTGTATTCCTAATAATCTTACCTACATAATGGAAACAAAAAAAATATTTTAAAGTGTGACGTGTAGAGTGTAAGTCTTTAGGATAATCAGTTTTCACCTTAAAGATTCAAATTTAAGCAATTTTTCACTTCTTAATTATGACAAAGATAGTAAAGCTGAAGTCATAACAGAACAGCAAAGTGATAAAGAAACTGGAAAATGACAATAGTTTATAAGATGCAGAGCCATTTGTTGGTTGCCTGTATAGAGTAAACATTTTTTAATATGGTTCTGAAATGTCTACTCCAAAAAACAATCAAACAATAAAATCCTCCAAACCCCCAAAAACCTAAAGTAACAAAAATCTAACAAAAAGAAATATTTTCAGAAACAACAGAGAGCTCTATAGATACTTGCAGTGTGAAGGTGAACTTCCAGAAACAGAGTAGCAGGTGAGTCTTGCTATCACATAGCAAAATAATCTCTACTTCCCTTCAATCTCGATGTCACACTTTATAACAACGAGGATAGTGTACATTTTCAATTGTTGACAACTAGATCGTGACAGTTCACGTATTACATTCAGATTTAAAGAAAACCAGAAACTAAAATGTAAGTCAATGAGGTTATCCTAACACTGGAGTATTGGTGAGTATAAAAAAAGGCAGAATGTCATAGAGCAGATGGCAGGGCAGAAAAGATGGCCTGGCAGCTTGGGGCATCCCTATGCCCTAGCCAAGATTCAGGGAGATCTGAGGGTGTGAAAGAGGGGTAGCCAGGTGGGCCATCTTTCTTAATAGCACTAATTGGTCTTGGCTGACAAACCTTACTTCTGGGTAAAGAATGCCAAACACATACAGTGCCACTTCCTTGAAGATCTTCTACCAGGTTTGGACATTATAGAACATGTGCCTAGTACTCAACAAAAAAATTTGTTAGAAAGAGTCTGTGATACGTGGCCTAGGAGTTCACTGCCAATGAGAAATTTCAATGAATTCAAGACAGGTTGTATTTGTGTCGTGGAAACTTTGCAGTTTAATGTTATCTTCCTCACTTAAATTCTAACCAGAAGACTTGGAACCCTTTCACATTTACTGTAAAGCTAGTTGACCACCTAACTTACCAATGCATCCTGTTTAAGTTTCCATGTGAACCCAAATGACTAGCTTTCTAATGCAATCCGTATTAGTCATCACAAGAATAATACCGAATACCACCTCATTTAATTCTCACATCATCAGTTTTCTCATACACGAAATGGGAGTAAATAACCCTAGGTTCATAGTATTATTGAGACAATTAAGCAAAATAATATACATAAAATCTGTCAGTAGTGCCTGGCAAGTAGCCTGCATCAGCTAGTAGCCTGGCACATGGTAAATGCTATATAAATGTTAGCGATTGCTGATGCTAGAAGCTGTCACAGTAAATCCTACATGCTATATATTGTTACTTTAAAAACAGTATACTGAGCTATCATCTTAGAGGAATTTATTCAAGTTTGCCAGATAAATGTCTAAATATAATTACTCATCAAATCAAACATGGATTTACCCTGTAAATTGAGGAGAAGTGGAATAAAAACAACCATTTCATATTCTATATTCTATCAGAAAAGCTGTTTAAATTTTAGTAACTTGATATAAAATTAAAATAATTTTAAAAATTCCTTATCAGAATATGATACTGATTAACTATGGAAGCCACATGGAAATAAATATTACTATTTGATGAACTGTTAATTCATTAAGTAAGCAATTACTATTACCTAGTCTACTCAGAGGTTTGAAGAAAACAGAAATATAAAACCAATTAACTACATCCTTAAAATTGTAATCTAGCAAAGAGAAATCATGTAAAGAAACAGTTTTCTGAAATTTATTCTTCTCTCATACATTACATCTCTGCCAGTTTCCCCTCCCTCCACTTCTCCCAGTCCCTCCCCTTTTGTCCAGACTCTCCATCATTTCCGTTCTGAAAAGAGCATGCCTTTGAGTGGTATCAAATAAATATAATTATGTTATAACAAAATGAAGCTCATACCCTCATATTCAAGGATAGATGAGGCAACCCAGTAAGAGGAAAGGGGTATAAAAGCAGACAAAAGTATCATAGACACACTCTCACACTGTTAGAAGTCCCCAAAGAACACCAAGCTACACAACTGTAAGATAATTATAATGTTTTTGTAAATCTTTCAGAAATTCATATATGCATGCAATGTGCTTTGACCATATTCATGCCCGCTACTATCCCAAACCCTCCAAATCTATCTCCTGCCTCCTGTGCCACAAACTTCATGTCCTTTTTCATAAAAATACCTCACGGAGTCTAATTTGTGCTTCTCATATATGCATGATTGTGAGGCCATCCACTGAAACATGATTGACCTGCTATGCACAACTAATGAAGACTGGCTCTACCTGCACAGTGGTCAGTGATTTGTCAGCACTTTCTCATCTCCTCCACCAGGCTGGAATGTTGACTGACTTCATCTTCTGTTGAAGGCTATATCTTCAACTACAGTTCATATTGAGTTCATTTCTGTCAGTCCTTTCCCGCTTCTGACTCTTAAAATCTTTCTGAATATCCCCACCGCAATGTTCTCTGAGCCTTATAGGGAGGCATTATAGAATAGATATACCATTTGTGGCTGAGCATCCCCAATACGTTCATTCTGTGCAATGACCAGTTGTGAGCTCCTATATTAATCACTATCCACTGTAGAAGGAAGCATCTATGATGAGGATTGTGAGCTGGACTTATCTTGGAATACAGATATATATCTTTAGAGGGCACCTTAATACTAGGTCCATTTAAAAATGTAATAATTCTAGGTTCACTCCTAGGACCTATAAGCGCCCCAGCAATGGGACTTTGTCAGATTTACAATACCATCCTCCTCTGGAGAATGGCTTTTAATTTTTTTAATTGTGCTGGCAGCATGTGTATAGTAGAGGATTGCAAAGTCAGTCATCAATGAGAGGAGAGACCCTTGGCCCTGTGAAGGTTCTGTGCCCCAATGTAGGGGAATGACAGGGCTGATAAGTGGGAGAGGGTGGGGTGGCAGACATGGGGAGAGGGGAGGTAACAGGGGTTTGTTCTAGTTGTTTTTATTTGTTCATTAAAAATAAAAATAACTCTGAAAAAAAGAAAAAAAATTTTAAGTCAATAAAATATTCTAATGCATTTGTTTACAAATGAGCAGAATTAACTGCTGTGAATAAAACACGTATTTTAAAAGTAAATGTTGCGGGGTGTACTTAGTCTGTTTTGTTGAATGGAATTAACTGACAAACACACACACACACACACACACACACACACACACACACACACATGATTTCTACCTAGATATAGGTTGAGACATTCAATAATTTGATCTTTATATATTGTTTTCTTTACAGTTATTAGAAATATATAAAATGATTTAACATTTCA
>JADRCC010559945.1:0-10022 GCA_019843855.1 Hylomyscus alleni
GGAGCATCCGCTGCACATTAAGTCTTGAGCACACTGCTCTCTTGCATCCATCTGGCTCCTCTCTTGGGACTGCTGAAGAGCAAGTGTGCTGTTTTGGTAACTGCCTGCTGGGGATATGTTCCTTCAGCGCCATGGAAGAGCCTGAGTCTCCACCTTGCGTTTGGCATTCATAGGCCTAGCATCCAATTCCTATTTTCAAGCTAATTATCCTGGTTCCGATGTGTCTGATGCCAACAAAACACCCAGTCAAGCCTCTTCCCTGTCAGTAATTAATCGCCGTCAAGAACCAAAACCTTAGTGAATGTGGGACTTGGGATGGTTTGGGAGTGGGCATGGGGAACAGGATTGTCAAATACTCTCGAGGGCTTCATGGGGGAGGAAAGAAGAGGACTCAACACCAGATTCCCACATTCTCCTCCTCTGTCTTCCATTGTTCCTCTGACTCAGCACTTGAGATGGGGCTCTGGGTATTGTGTGTACAGTGTGTGACACAGTTGGCTGGGGGCCTGCACATCCCAGTTTTTATGAACACATTGTCTTCATCAGCATAGGATGCAATACGGTAAGATTGCAAACTGAGCGGCTTAAAGATAGAACTTTTATGTCTCAGTGTTTTCTGGGATGTCTGAGGTCACAGAGCTGGTCGAGTTCATTCCTAGTGAGGCCTCTCTTCCTGGTTAAACTAGAAGGTCAGGTCATCTTCTCACTGGGTCTTCTTAGAGTAGAGAGCAAGTGACTGAGGTTCCTGATTTTTCTTCTGAGAGGGACACTAGTTTTGTGAGTTCAGGGCTCCACCCTTGTGACCTCATGTAGCCACAATTAACCCCTGAAAGCTCTCCTTCCAAATACTGTCACATTGGGAGTTAGGGCTTTAAAAATGCACTGGAAAAGAGAGCAAAGGGGAGAAGGTAATGAAATGGGGCAGCACACACCTTAGGTGCATCTTTACAAAAAGAAGAGATGGACACAGCTGTATCTGGAGCTGACCCTTGGATGTGTGCTGCCTCTTGTAACATGGCTGTATTTGGGCCATTTCGGTAGTGATGGTGCAGCGGCAAAGCCAGGGAGAGTTTAACGTGAACACCGAGGGCAGACGCTCCTAAGTTCTAATGTTCACAAAGGGTATGGACTTTGTGTTAGCTTCCCATCACTGTGAAAGTGTTCCAGAGGTCAGTCAATTTAAAGGAAGAAAGATGTGTTTGGGCTGTGGTGTCAGCGATTTCAGCTCTTGGTTGCTTGGCTCTTTTGTTTTAGGGACCACGATGAGGCTCTGTATCATGGTAGAAGTATGTGACAGAGAAAGCCACTTGGCTCAGGTGACCAGGAAGGAAGGAGTAAGTGAGAGAGAAATGGAGGGAGGGAAGAAGGGAAGGAAGGAGAAAGAGGATGGCTAAGATCACTGTCACCCTTCAGTGACCTAACCTTCTCTCCATTGTGGTCTGCCTCTTGAAGTTCCAATAGCTCTCAGTAGACCCGGTCTCTGGGGCACACTTCAGATCTAAACTTTATAATATTTTGGGTGAGATTATTTTAGTGATTAATTTATTACAAGTAATTCATAAAATAGCTAATAGATGTTAATAGTTAATAGGATGGCTGTGTCTAGTTGGAAAATCTCATCAGAGTGTGGTGTGTGCTAGGAGTTGGGACGCAGAGAGATTACCTGGGGGGTTTTCAGAGCTCCAGAATCCAGCCTGTCACTGTTAGTGTCTCAGGGTTGGTTTGCCTTGGTGACACTTCCTCCTTGAAAGCTCCCATAAGATGAAGGATCTCTGCCTGCTACACCCTCTCTTTCACCCAAGTACTGGGAGGACAGCTCAAGCCAGCCTGAGACCACTTCTTCCTCCATTGCTTGCCAGCTCTGAAAGCATGGGCAAGTCACCAGACTTGTAAGAACTATTCCTTCTCGTCCCATGCAACGACAAGACACTGGTCTTACCGAGTCGAGGATGAGATTGTAACGTGCCCACTAAACACACTCATGCTGAGCACACAGCACAGCTCTATCTTGGATCCAGGATCTCCTGCGCACAACTCTGCTAGACTGTGAGCTCCTGTTGTTCTATCTAGCTCTCTTCTCCATGCTCTGGGGCCAGTCTAGCTGTGGTTATGTAATTATCACTGTGAAGTTTTTTTTCTTAGTATCAAATCTTGTGTGGAATCAATATTCCACAACCGATGGATGTGAAGTTGTGACGGTCACCACTGGCATGGGGCAACACACCATCTGTCTGCTTTAAGAAGGAACATCATCTGTCCCTTAAGGGAAATCATTTGGGAATCATTCCTTTCTATTTCTGCTTCCTTATGGTCTCAAGATGTGATCTTAGTGTTACTCTTTCCATTTCTGATTTTTTGATTTTTTGGGGTGTTTTTGTTTGTTTGTTTGGGGTTTTTGTTTGTTTGTTTGTTTGTTTTTTGAGACGGGGTTTCTCTGTGTAGCCCTGGCTGTCCTGGAACTCACTCTGTAGACCAGGCTGGCCTCAAACTCAGAAATCCACCTGCCTGCCTCTCAAGTGCTGGGATTAAAGGCATGCGCTACCACTGCCTGGCTCCATTTCTGATTTTGATGGCACTCATTCTGAGTCTTATCCCCTGAACCAATCCAGTGAGACTATGACATGAACACTGACTGACATCAGAACATCCCCAAGTTCTCCCATTCACAAGGAACGTGGACATGGGAGGGCTTTTAAATCTTCCCACTTACAATTCTTTGACCACCCTGACAGGTGCCCAGCCACTTCATGTGTGCTTTTCTAGTTAATGTGTATACCTCATTGTCTGGGTCTTGGGACTCACCTTCTCTGCATGCCCAAGCCTACGCTCTGAATGTGAAATTGAGTTTGCTTTGTTCATTGGGAGTGCGCATATAAATAAATCCACGAGTCGGAGAAAAATGCGTTGTCACGTTTCCTGCTGTGTCCTGGCATTTTCTTTGTGAGATTGCACATAGGACAGAGAGCATGGAGCCTGGGCAGTCAAGGTACTGGGATGACCTCAGAGTCAGCTATCTAGATGGGAAGCCAACTAGCACCAAGTCCATATCCCCTGTGAACATGAGAACTTAGGCACACTTTCCCCCATCCACCTGGCCATAGCTACTCAGGGCCACGTGGCGGGGGAATCCTCTGTGCTATACCCTGTGTTTCCTTCAACCTCTGAAAGATACGTTTGATTGTCTTTTTTCTAATTACTTTCCTGAGTTTAAAATTCAGCTCCCACATAATTCACCCACCTAAAGCTTACAGTTCAGTGGTTTTTACTACACTCACAGTTGCCTCACAACCCCAGGCAACGGTTCCTCTGATCTGTCTCTGTGGATTCACTTTGTCTAGATATTTTTGTATTGATTGACCCGCCCATCTGATGGTATGTTTGTGTCTGGCTTCTTTTGCTTGGCATCCACATTCCCACCTGTGGAAATATTTTATTCCTCTTATTAAACAGTAATAATCTACTGCTGCAAGTGCTTACATAAAAGTCGGTTTTCAGCTCCCCCAGGAAATAAGAATTTCAGTGGCTAACATTATTGAGTGCCTACTAGATGCAAGACCAAGTAGTGCCTACTAGATGCAAGTGCCTACTAGATGCATTGAGTATGTGCATTGAGTATGTCCCATCTCACGTACTTCTCACAGTAGGCCAACAAGTAGCTTTCCTCCTCATTTTTCAAGTTAGGAAACAGATCCATTAGCTAATATGGATGGAGCTGGGGCTAGAGCCCGAGTCTCCATGATTCCCTTCACACTGCATCCTGAGGCTGGGCCGCTTACTTGTGCTGTACCTCTCCAAGTCGTCCATGCTGTTTAAGTTCGGATGATGGGTCCTGATAGCCATTATCTGAACTGAATCCCTCCACTAACTGCTGAGTTCGTCTTTACTATTCCAATGCTCAGTGAAGGAAAGATATTCAGAGAAGTTTCATAGCTCACCAGGGACACATGGCTCATGGGCACCAGAGACTGGAGTGTGAGCATTGCACAGTTCTCTGCAGCCACTTCTCTGCTCCCACAGCTGTCCCTCACAAATGCACAGCCTTCTCTTTTCTCAGGGATTTTCTTGTAGACTTAGAATTCCATTTCCAAAAGGGTAGTGAGCACATGCCTTTCTGTGCCCATGTCTCTGAGGGTATTTTGGCACCTGGGCCCAAGGACCTCAGACAGGTAGGACCCCTGGTGGCCGGTTGTGGTACTGCATCATTCCTCGGGTGCTTATGCCATAGAATTCATTGCTCTGTCTGTGAATAGAGACTAAAACAAGCAGGGAACTCACTCTGGAGAGTTCTAATGGCTGTCGATGTGGAGAGGGATTTGGGAAGCTGACTGGAAAAGGAAGGTGACAGTGTGGGGAGGGTGGAGAAGGGGGATGGATGGGCAATGGTGCTGGGTGGCATGTCAACTATCTCCCTATGATTACCTGCCCACAGCTGCTATCTTGGATGACCCCATGGAGTGCAGCAGAGGGGAACGGCTCTCCATCACCCTGGCCAAGAACCGCATCAACCGCGCACCAGAGAGGCTGGGCAAGGCCAAGGTCGAAGTGGACATCTTTGAGCTTCTCAGAGACAGCGAGTACGAAACTGCAGAAACCAGTACGTAGACTGGACAGGCTGGCAGAGGAAGAATTGGTGGTGGGCATGTGCTTAGTTCCAGACCTCCAATACAATGTCTTCAGGGGGGAGAGAGTTATACACTAGGAAGGCCTGTGAGAACCTCAGCCCGGACGAGACTCCTAGGTTCTGTTGTGAATCATGAATTGGATAGAATATTAATTCACCAAGTAATCCATCCATTTATCCATCTGTCATTCATTCATTCATTCATTCACATCCTGGACATTTTCTTTACAAATACTTGAACAAAGGTTTGTGTATGACTGAGAAAAAAATGGCAGCCAGCATAAAGACAGATTATCCATTGGCACCTTCTTCCTTCCCTCCATTCCGCCCTCCTTTCCTTCTCCCCCTTACTTCCTTCTCTTTTCCCTTTTCCCTTCCCTTCTAGTCTTTAGTAGTTCTCCATTGAGATAGGCTTTCACTTTGTAGCCCAGGCTGGTCCAGAGCTAAGTAAGTAGCCCAGGATAGCTTTGAATCACAGCAAATCTCCCGCCTAAGAAGTCACCTGGCTCTGCCTTATTTATCTTCTTGTGCTGAAGGCAGCAATGAAGGAAGATGCTGTCTTGGAATGGAGTGTGACCATTTTCTCCAACTGAGGTATTCAGCCTATCTATACCTCAGTTTATTCATCAGTAAAATGGGAGTTCTAGGTTCTACTTTGCACATCTTGCATATTTGTTATGAGGTTCACATGAGTTAGAAGCTAGGAGAATCCCCTGTGAATTGTAGGGTTTTACAGACACAGTAGGGTCCTAAACTTACTCAACACACAGGTGGGTCCCATGTGCTGGATGCCTCTTTTACATCTAACAATAATAGGAGATTTACATGCTGTTTCCTCTATTTTAGGAAAAAAGTGGTGCTCAAAGGTGTGGGATAATCAGCCTGAACACAGAGCTAGTCTGTGTGCAATCTGCTGCATCTCCCTTGCGATCCTCTAGTAT
Organism: Hylomyscus alleni; assembly: GCA_019843855.1. NCBI lineage: Eukaryota > Metazoa > Chordata > Mammalia > Rodentia > Muridae > Hylomyscus > Hylomyscus alleni. The sequence continues at coordinate 5,563 of JADRCC010559945.1, forward strand.
TGCCTTGTGACTTAGCCTCAGTTAGTGAACCCCTGCCTTGCAGCCAAGCCAGAAATGGACAGCTCTGGTATAGAAGGAAAGCAAAGAGCCATTAGTCAACTTTCTGCTTCTCTGTCCAAGTACCAGAGACATCAACCTAAAATGAGGAAAGGCATGTTTGGCTGTACAGTTTTTGAGGTTTGAGTCTATAACTGAGCATCATGGAGAGGCTTGTGTTAGAGTAAAATTGCCCACCTCATAGTAACCTGGAAGTGAGAGGAGATAGAAAGAGAAGGAATGAGGCTTCCAATACCCTGTAAGGACATGCCCCCAGTAACCTCACTCCCTTCCACTAGACCCCAACTCCTACCACCATGGGATAAGCAAGCCTTCACCACGTGAGCCTTTGAAGGACATTCACACCCTAACTGTAGCAAGGGATGCTCAGCCCAGACACAAGATGACATCATTTCTCAAGACTTTGGGGGAATCCCCTTCTCCTTCTTTTCCAACCCCAAACCAAGAGAATAAAAGAAAAGAACAACTCGTGTAACTATTGGTGTTAGACACCGGGTCTTCCCCATGAGGATACAGCAGTGCTCTATTACTCTAGCCTGGGCTGTTAGGCAGCCCAGGAGATGATGTACAGCAGATGATGGGGAGGTAGGCAGTGGTCCCCAGGCCCACCAGCATCTCTCTTCCTCTCCCTCTCTGTCTCCCTCTCTCCCTCCCTCCTTCCTTCCCTCTCCCTCCCTCCCTCTCCCTCTCCCTCTCTCCCTCCGTCTCCCTCTCCCTCTCTCCTTCTCTCTCCCTCCCTCCCTCCCTCTGCACGTGCCTGTGCATGTGTTTCTCTTTCTCTGCCTCTCCTGTGTACTCGCTGCTTCTCTATAGCCCTCCTGTCCTGTTGGCTCCAGGCTCTTCCCTCAGCTGCCTAGTTCTCCTCTCCCATCCGTCCTACACTATCTCATAATAGCTGCCCAGGATGATACCTTCTGATTCTTCACCCTGAGCTTTTATTGCGTGTTTCCTCTATGATTCAGCATGTTAGGCATTGGGAATAGTGTTGGAAACAAGAGAGATAAGACCTCTGGACCTATCTTTGAGTATACACAGTGTCAGCCCCTCCCCCTCCAGTACCACTTTTTTTTTTTTTTTTTTTTTTTTCGAGCCAGGATTTCTCTGTATAGCCCTGGCTATCCTGGAACTCACTCTGTAGACCAAGCTGGCCTCGAACTCAGAAATCCACCTGTCTCTGCCTCTCAAATGCTGAGATTAAAGGCATGTGCCACCACTGCCTGGCTAGTGCAGCTTTTTAATGATACATTTTTATTAAACTCTTGAGAACTTCCTGCATGCGTACAATGTACTCTGATCATATTTATCCCCACAATCTTCTTCCTAATTCTGTTTCAGTCACACCCCACCCACCCCACCTTCATGTCTTTTACTTATAAATAATCCTCTGAGTCCAATTTATGCTCCTTTTGTAGGAAGGCTGTGGGACCATTATCTGGAGCATGGCTGACCTATCAGGGCCGCACCTCTAAAGAAAACGGGCTTTCCTTCCCCTAGCATCATTAACTACCCAAACCTTCTCAGCTAGGAGAGAGGCTTGTGAGCTCCTCCTCTCTCCATGCTGGCTTGATTGTATGTAAGTCTTGCTCAGGCCCCCACAGCTATTGTGAATTCATGAGTGCAGTTGTCCTGCTATGTCCAAAAGACACAGCTTTGCTCTGGTCCTCCCTGGCTCTCAACTCTCATATAATCCTCTGCTCATTCTTTCCTGATGTCCCTTGAGCCTTGAGGGGAGGAGTATGACATAGATCTCCACGTAGTACCCGTTCCTCTGGAAACCCAAAGTACATCTCATCAGGACTGCTCATCTTGCTTTGTGGCCAGTCTCGCAGGATGCTGGTGTTTGCCAGGCTGCACACAGATGTTGACTATCCCCGGGGAACAGTGTGCTTTCCTGGTTCAGTAGCTCTGAGTAACACACATTTCTCTAGAACAGGGTATGGTGAGTCCAGTATGAAAACTTTCATTTATATTCATTCAATCAGTAAATAAATATTCAACAAGTGACCATTGCACCTGATACTAGCCAACAAGAATTTATCAGGGAAGATGTTACGATTAATTTCTAGGACAACAAGAGGAAGACAGATTGCTCAAGGTCTTCCAAATAAAATCGGAATACCAATAACTTCTCAGGAGTCTCCTAGTCTGGTCTGTGGAGTTTCTTCACCTAGGAATCAGACAAGGGTCTGGATTTCTTCATAGCTCTTTGAAAACCAGTGCCCCCCTCCTTCCCTTCAGTTGTTCGGGGCCTCCTCAGCAGGACTCGATGCCTATGTGCCCATTGTGGATGACGTCATTGGCCGGAAGAAATTTCCTCTCCCAGTGACCCATGCAGCCTGCCTTGGTAACGTCAAGGCATCTAAAATATGAAGCCAGATGAATCAGGGAGTAAAGGAAATTATATCTTTATTCTTCCTTGCAGGGCTTTGGACATCTTTTTAATGTCCTTTTAGGCACTGAGTATTTTATTAGCAAGTGGCCTTCGGTTCAGCTTTTATATCAGTGTGTTTGAGGCAAGCTTCAGATGGTGTCTGGGTTTTTCTACCCCCAAGGATCTTTCATCTGGAGTCAGAGTGTACCACCATAGGTTTTAAACACCACCCAGATAGTTCTTTGAAAGGCCATGCCTAGGATTTTTTTTTTTTCTATATTCAGGGACGGGAACAGATAGATGGTGGGTTCATACAGTGGTCGAAAGCAAGATGAGCAGTCTCTCCGGTGTCCGAGGCAAAACTGGGAAAAGATAGGTAGATTGACAACAGGATCCTTGGTGGAGGAGGCTAGCCACTCTGATCCCTATTTAGGAAGAGTTCTAAGTGGTATGACAGTTAGGATTGTGGACTTGAGAACTAGATTGAGCAGAGCGATACCTGTGTGGCATGGAAAGGCTATTTAGTCATTTTTATGTCTTGGGTTTGCTGATGTGTCAAATGATAGTTACAGTCATGTTGTCTCATCAGAGTGGTCCATGCAACACTGTAGGTGACACGTGCCCTTGGTGAGTACATACATGGGTCGTCAGAAAGCTATAGCTGTGGTTATTTGATTATTTTTGCTCCTGTCTCAGCTAGACACACTTCATCCCCCCTGCTACCTCACCATCACCTCTTCTATCCTGTTTCAAAGCTCAGCTGTCCCTGAGGGCGAGCTCCTCTCTTCCCCAGGCTCTTCTCAGGTGACTTGCTTAATGTCAACATACTTCATAATTGGACATTCCCGTTCTCTTTCCAGTTTTCCACATTTGATGCGCTTGACAGCTTTGAGCCTTTGAAAGTTGTTGTGGGTCACCTCATGCCAGCTGCTGGTCTGCACCACAGTCTAAGATTTCCCTGGGCTAGTGGTCCAGGTCTGATTTTCATTGCTAATTGAAGACATTTGCATGGATCCAGGGGCTTGGATGACTCCCCCAGTCCCTCACCTATCACCCTGTGGCCAGGGACCATGCGTGCTTCAAGGAGATGAAAGAGACTGCCATTATGTATTTGGTTGGGCAAAGTCAAGGCTGTGATTGAAGTTGGGACTTTAGCAATTCAACAGGGCTATTTGGTCTTACTGAAGTAAGAGGTGCTTTTCAAAAAGCTCTGTACATTGCACACTTAATGAATCCCACTCAGGGTGGGCCAGCCAGTCCAGGGAAGTGGAGGTTATTTTGAGAATCAAAGATGAGGGAGTGCAAGGAAGATGAAGATGCTGGCATCGTCTGTTCGCCGAGCATAAGGCTTAGAGATGGAAAGTACCACACAGGGCATTAATTAACAGCCAACCTGAAAGCTGGGAAGATACGAGGGGAAAAAAATCAACCCCTGTTCTGTCTGGTTCACACAGGCAGGTTTTCATCCAGTAGGTTTAAAGTGAGGGTCACTTACAAAGCTTCCACCAACACTCACGGGACTCCCCCCACCTTTGCCCTTTACCACCATTGCCTCAGGCTTCCAGATATTTGATTTGCTAACTCCCCCTGCACAGCTCACAGATCTGAAGTGAAAGGAATAGACAAGACCTATTAGGCCACCTCCCCCCCCCCCCCCCCCCCCCCCCCCCACCCCCTCGGCCCTTCTGGCTTCCCTTCTGGCATCTTATCACTATCTCTCCATCACAGCCTTCCGTTTGCAAGGAGTCCCTAAAAGGTATCAGATTTTGATGCCCTCTGCTCCATAGATCACTCTGTCTCCTGTGGCGAATGTATTAGGTTTAACGGAGCACCTCCCCTTTGCCACTCAAATATCCTCAGGCACCACTCTGTGTAGCCAGAGCTAGTTTGAAGCTTAATTTACTGTAGAGCTAGAATCAGGGACTTTCCCGTAAACCCCTCACCTCTGCTTGTTTCTGTGAGGCAAGCGTACCACCCACTGTCCACTCGGACTCTCTTTGATATCTAGAAGGCGCACCAGGGAACCGGGACC